>LOEQ01004001.1:0-27796 GCA_001685075.1 Bramus lutescens
CGTGCGTGCGCGTGCGTGTGTGTGTGTGTATGTGAGAGAGAAAAAGAGAGAAAGAGAAAGAGAGAGAGAGAGAATGTTGAAACAGATGACCAAAGTATGTTTTTTCTGAAATTTAAAAGGTCTTTAAGTGGGACATGGTGGCGCATACCTGGAATCCCAATATTTGGGACACCAAGGCAGAAGGATCATAACTTCAAGGTCATCCTGGAAAACACAGAGAGTTTCAGCCCAGATTGCATTCTGTATTGATATTGTCTCAAAAAAATCCTTTATATATTTTATTAATCAGCTGATGTAGTGTCATGCCCAAAATCTGAATTAGATTCTATTAATAGAAGACTTTGCATAAAAGCAAAAGTTTCTCATTTCTTAGAGAATCACTGACATTTAATGCATGATTTACATTAAAAAGTATGAATGTGGAGGAGAGAGAAATGGCCAAATAGTTAAGGCACTTGGTTCCAGAGGACCAAGCTCGGTTCCAGCATCCACATTAGACAGGCATAACCACCTGTACCCCAGCTCCAGGGGGCAAGACAACCTCACTGGCCTCCTTAGGCATCCCTATATATGTGGTATGTATGTGTATGAGAGTGCATGCACACACGCGCGCGCACACACACACACACACACACAAATCTTTTTTAAAAAATTTGAATTCAAAGAGTCAAAACACACATCGCCTTCACATTATCAAACACCAATGTCCTGGAAGGCTCCACATTAATTTTTCCAGTGGCCAGTTTTCAGGATATCTATTTAAGGAAATCCTTGCCAAATTCTTATGAAATAATAGACTGGATTTGTTAGTAATCATAAACATACATTCATTTTTTTCTAGCATGTCAGAAACAGTTTAAAAAATTTTGTCAATAAGGGCATTTGAAAATAAAGTCAGTTTTTACTGTAGCCAGTTTAGCAGAAGGAATGGGGGTGGGGGTGAGGTGGGGGTAGGCCCTCTATTGGTGCTCCACAGTTTTAAAGGAGTTTCTAGGCAGAACTATGATGGAACAACCTCATATCATTTATCATTTTAGTTTCGAGTCTCACGTGTTATTGTAAAATAATGTAAAACAGCATTTCGCGATTTCCCCAAGGAAGTAAAAGGCAGCAACACAAACTGGACTGCCCCAGGACCGAAACCCACAAGGCACTCTTCGTCTCGGTTCAGGTAACTCAGAAATTCCTGGGTTTTGTTTACTCTGCAGCAGCAATGAGCTGGCGTGTTGGCTCATACCTACTGCTGAAACAACGCAAGGCCCTTGGCCTGTGGCACTGCAGCATAAGCAGCGGTGGAGGTTGGGAAGATTGGGCAAGGCTGGATCACACAGCAGGGTGAGCCCAGGGCTTAGAAAATATGTACAGAGAGCATAATAAGCAAATTATAGGCACAAGGAAGACAAAGGCATTTTTATCTACCTAGCATATTATCTTTGAGTAAACCAACCGTCTTGGCTACCCAGACAGGTTGGGGGGTGTTCTAATGGAAGCTTCTTCTTTGTAAATCTGCTAAAGGCAGGCAAAGCTGGGACAGTCATAAACTCCGGTGCCAGAAGCCCTTAGTGAACACTCTACCACTAGACCGGAGAGCTTCAGCATCTTTGGGATTGGTGATGCTCCTTATGCCTGAGTTGACTGTAGTGTTGGTTTGCTTTTGAGACAAGGTCTTAGGTAGTCCAGGCTGGCCTTGAACTCCTGATCCTCTTGACTCTCCTTCCCATGTGCTGAGGTTACAGGTATGCAAAACCTCATTCAGCTTCCAAAACTGTTATTACTTTTCCCCCACGGGACCAAGGCAATATTTCCCAAAGTGATTCACTTCTATTCACACCCCAACTCACCTACAACCTTTTATTCTCTCTCCCTTACGGAAGGAATTTAACATGTTTTTCAAAAAGCACCCAGAAAAGACAGGTTTAGGTTCCCTGCATGTCCATCCTGATGGTCACCATTTCTACTGAAAGGGATGGGGCTTCTGGGTATACCAGCATACACAAATACATCATACCACGCTCTTCTCGACATCTCATTTCTGTTCATGCCAGCTATGTGTTAGCTATGACAGAAGCCTTATTGTGACATTCGGGGAAAAGGAAATGGGTGGTTTCCTATGGTTCAGCAGCAACTGAACAGAAGATCCTGAGAAGGCCTTTTCCCACCAGACTGTGGCGTAGCTACTAGATTAGAACTGAGGGGCAGGAGCTCTAGCTGCTACAGGACTCTGCCCCTCTCCTGTCCATTGGCTGACTCTCTCTACAGATAGCCAACACTTCTCCATACAGGACAGCACCCAAGCTGGACAAGACATTCCCCACATAATACACCCCATGCCTGCATGAACACATCTTACCTAAGCTGGATCTGGTGTTGGAGCGTTCAATGATTGCTCTCTTGCTGGGATTGTTGAGGACAGACCTCTTAGCAAGAGAAATGTCAGCTGTTACTCTTGTTATTGATATCCTAGGAAGAGGAACACAGAACAGAACAAGCTAGTAAAAAACTGTTATGTGGTTCTCTGAGTGATTTATAGCCACAGTGCTCAATAGCCAATTTACACACTATAGAGGAAGCACTCTACAGTAAACATCGGCCACAAGGATTTTGAACAGGCTCTGGCTCGTATGAAAACACAAACAGGGCGAAGACGGCAGGCTTTGGCTCTTGAGCCGAAAACCACTCCGGTGGAAATGTACTCCTCCATTATGGCCTGCCTGGCCAAGCTGCCTTTAAAACACACACCACCCCAGGAGGGAATCAAAACATGAATTAGCCATGCTCTTTCTAGGAAATAGCTTTACAGTTTCCTCCAAATTCACAGTGGCTTTGCTCTTGAACAAGACCTTCAAGGCCCACAACAGCTCCGCCCCAGCATTGCTGGCCAAAGAGGGAAAGCTTCATTTGATCACAGAAAAACAAAATAAACCAGTTGGTTGTTACGTTGCGTTTCTTGGCTCAGCAGTTAATCCCTGATACATGGAGCATTTCTCCATGGGTCCAAGAGGAGCTTTGCCAGCAAGGAGGTGAGAAATACGGTTTCTTTCTTTGCAGGCCTAGGAGCATCACATGTTTACACAGGATCTGACCACTCTGGGGGCACTCGTAACCCCAATAGCTGAAGTCGGTGGGAGCGTGAGAATGGCGTGTGGTAAGGTAGAACACACTTTACAGTCACAGAAGGATAGAGCATAGACTTTGTGTGGAGTGAGGGAGGCAACCAGAATATGCATTCCCAAATAAAAGGATGTAGACTTCAAAATAATTTTTAACTGAGATGGCTCAGTTCCCAGTTATTATCCATAGAATTCAAAGCTGGTCTGCCTAGGCCACTTACAGAGACCCACGGGCCTTTCCTACCCTCATCCACATGGCTTGGCTGAGTTCAGAAAGGGGAGCATCACTTCCCTTTATCCTTAGAGTAGACTTCCTCTCCTCCAGGGTCAAACTCCTTTTGGGTTAGAGCACAGCAAGATTTCATGCCCTCTCATTCCTGTTTCAGGACAGTTTAATACTTCTGGAGATGGAGGTACTGGGAGCTCTAGGGAGAACCCAAAATCATCCTTTTCATAAGTGCTTGGAAACAAAAAAAAATTTAAGCAGGGTCTATGTGTAGCTGGATAACTTTGAATTCATCATCCTCCTGCCTCAGGCTCCCTTATACTAGAAACATAGGGACCCACTACAGGGCCTAACTTAAAAAGTCAGGTCTTTAGAGTAACAGGGTGTGTGGGAGTTCCAGCAGGATGCTGAAGCCAACTGGGGCTGGCCTGGATTGCTGCATTTGTAAGCTACAGGTGCTTAGAAAACTGCAATGGTTTAACGTTTTGATCTGTATGACATGATGACTGTTTGAAGCAGCCTTAAATTACCTTGTCTAGACTCCAAAGCTGTGCAGAGATAGCCCAGGGACCACTCACTGTGAGCGCAAACATGAGTGGCCCTCCAGTTTATATCTCCACATTTCTGTCCTCTACATGGGGCTCCCTCATGAATTCATCGTTTTTTTTTTTAAAGAGAAAGAAAGAAAGTGAAGGCCAAAAAGGTAACTCTGACTGCTAAATGACACCAGAAAACACTGGTGTAAGAACTTGTATATTTTACCAAGAAGGAAACTGAGACACAGAGAAAATCCACTGGTTTATTCCAGGCAATGACGGTCTAGGAGGCCTTGAACACAGGAAGAGGCTTAGTTACATGGCTGGACAATTCTCTTTCAGTTCAGTTTTGTTTCCCAGTACAACAAATCTCTAAGATGAGCTAAGCCATCAGGTGTAGGCTTACAACTCTGGCCCTGCTGAGAGCATGGTGTGGGCTCAGACCAGGTTTAAAACAAGAGACCCCACATCTGAGTTTTTCACTGCAGGTTTTCTCTTTTCTTCTTCTTCCTCCTTCTTCTCCTCCTCCCCCCACTCCCCCTCCTTCTTCTTCTTCTTCTCCTCCTCCTCCTCCTCCTTCTTCTTCTTCTTCTTCTTCTTCTTTTCTCCTTCTCCTTCTCCTTCTCCTTCTTCTTCTTCTTCTCAGTCTCATTCTGCAGCCCAGGCTGGCCATAAGCTTGCAGCGGCCCTCATGCCTTCTGCCTTACTGTCCTAAGTGCTGGGATGACAGGCGTTAGCTGTCATGCCTCGTTCACGAAGCTCTGAAATGCAATGTCTTCTGGGCAGCAATCTTTCCGCACAGAACAAGGTCTTCTGTTTAATTGGGGCTTTGGGGCTTCTTGCTTGTTAAATAATGGAGCATCTGGATGGAAACATACTGTCATATTCTAGAACAACCCAAGTATAGAGCTATAGACAAGTGGACCAACTCAATGAAGGACAGGAGTCAACTTTCCAAGAAAAATGATTTCTGCCGTGCCAAAACTTCCTAGCTCTTCATAAGCCAAATAGTAATTCCTGGTTCTTAAATTTTGAAGAAATCATCAACAAACATTTCTGGTTATAAAATCACTTTCACATAGCCATTCAAATACAACCAGTGTTAAACATACACAGAAGAAGCTGCTTTGAATGTTAAAAATAGACAAAATGCCGAGGGTGGCAAAATGCTCTTTTTCTCATTTTATTTTCTAATAAAAGACTCCACTGACAACATATGTTGTCTGTTAGCAAAAGTACACATGCATGGAGTATAGTCCAGAAAGGGCCAACTCAGGCTCTAGAAGTCAGTCTATAAAGATGTAGGAGGCTTTCTTCTGCTGGAAGGGTTACTTTTACCAAAGGTGGATACCAGACCTTGATTCTTTCTTTTGAAGTACAAGCTCCCTCAGTAAAGGACTGCACTCACTATCGAGTGTCTCATAATTGATTATGCTTTTAAACTAATGGTATGTTTCCAACTTCTCTGCTTTCCGCATCTACCATGCACCTTGGTACCTTTCCCCAAGTGTTTCCTTGGCAGCCCCATCCAGGCAGTGCTAGCAGTTACTGGGTAGCAGGAGTCTAGTTCCCCTGAAGTCAGGGTATAGCAGCTAGTGTCCCTAAAACCCAAAAAGCAGTCCCTAAATCCATTAAGTCTGCACGTTTCTCCTTTAGAATTCATCTTAGTTGGTGACATTATTAATTTTCTGAATTTTTGTTTTTACATACATTTTCATTTATATGGGAGGGGCATGCCAGTGTGCTAGTGGAGGTCAGAGGACATCTTGTAGGAGTCTATTCTCTCCACTCACCGTGTGAGGCCCAGAGATAGAACTCGGGACACCAGGCTTGGCGGCAGGTGCTTCTATCTGCAGAATCATGTCATCTGCCTTTCTGCAGATATTCTATGGGAAGATAGTTCTTTCAGTTGTGACACCCATTCAAAAAAATTAGTATTCCCATGTTGCCAATGTAACAGCGGGAAGATCTATTTCTATTCTGGCTAATTAGTAAGAAGCCCAAATCAGCTTAATACATATTTTTAAATTTCTAGTGCTGACGGACAAAGTATTCCAAAGCAGGATGAACAGGAAGGAAGGCACAGGAAGACCCCATGGTCCCCTCTAGCGTTCTTTTGATTTCCACGCTCAAGGACAAAGTTATAGCATTTTTGAGCCTCCATCTCCTATTCAATAAAGTGGGGATAGATTTGTTCTCAGTATCTCAGAGTATTAGTGCTAAGGGCAAAGAAGGCACAACATAAAACTGATTTCTTAAATGACCATTCTTAGCATTTGTTGTGGTTTGGAATGTCCACTATATTCTCAGACATTTAAATACTAGATAGTGTCTCCGCTTGGAAAAGCTTAGGAGGTGTAGCCTTCCTGGAGGAAGTGCATCACTGTAAGGCCAATTCTGAGGTTTCAAAAGTCACGTGGCATTCCCAGTTCCACTCTTTCTGTTTCCTGCTTATGGTTCAAGATGTGAGCCCTCAGCTCTCAGCTTCCTGCTCCAGCTACCATGCCTGCTTGTCACATTGCTTCCCTTCATGGTCATAATGGATTCTTAGCCCTCTAGAAGGGTAAGCCCCAAATAAACCCTTCTTTCTATAGAAGTTGCCTTAGAGGGCTAGATGTGGCGGTGCACACCTTTAACTCTAGCACTAAGGAGACAGAGGTAGGTAGTTGTCTAGGAGGTTGACACTAGCCTGGTCTACATAGCTACTTTCAGAGTATCCAAGGCTACGTAATGAGACCAGGCCTCAAAAATACACACACACACACACACACATTATATATATATTACATATATACATACATACATAAATATTGCCTTGGTCATGGTGCTACACACACAAATATGCATGTGTGTGTGTGTGTGTGTGTGTGTGTGTGTGTGTGTAACTATCAAGGAGAGCAGCTGTTGAAAATCCAGGCACTTGTGAGGAAGTTTCCTCACATCTTATCTGCAGAAGTTAGCGTTCACCAGCAAGGACTCTCCTGTCCCAGAGCTGGTGAACCTTATACACACAACAGGAACTTTTGGGGAAGGCAGTAAGACTTGACGTAATCAAATCTATTAATTTAAGCATTCAAGGTGGCACACAAATGTTCCATTATCTCCAGTGTTTGATGCCAGCTCTAGAAGAGAGAATCATGGGAGGGACCAGGAGGAAAGACAGATTGGTTCTGAGATAGAAGTTTCTCTTTTCAATTTGTTATGGCAAACAGTTTTCATACTTATGTGGTGGGGCTGCTTTGTGATGTCATCAACTGACATTGTTTCCTTTCCTTAATAATTCAGTTCTAAGTTCAGCACCTCCCTAAGTTGTATGCTTAACTTCTTCTCTTTCAAATTCTTTTCCACTTGACAATTTGGGGTTGTTTTGTTTTGCTTGTTCGTTTTAGATTGCATGTTCCTTGAGCCATAGTCCCCTTTATTTTAGGACACATAGGACACGACATGACGCTACAGAGCTACTCGGTAGTCAGAAAAGCTAAAGGCTCCCTTTAGGAACCCCACTGCTGTGTACGGTGAATCTATGCTAATAAAAAGAAATTTTAAAAAACTGAAAGCCTAGATGACTAATTGGGGGGGGGACTGGAAACATGTGGTGTAAGTCAGCAGACTGCAGCTGGTGAGGCCATTCCCACAGAGTGGTGGACCGACCAGCCCCCGGGGGTGTCAGTGTTATGGATAGAGAAGCTTGGTTCCCACTGTGTCTCCTGCAGGCTGAATGCCACTGGAGCAGACTGCCAGGCTTACTCGTTCCATAATCCACTGACAGGAATCAATCCCACACTGACATATATGAGAGATCCTCGGGAGCATCTTAGTACTGCCTTTTCCCCCCACAAGTGCTACAGTTAGACGCAAACAAATGGAGTAAGGAATAGGTCTAAAGTGACTCACATTTCTAAGGAGTCAAAAGGAAAGCCATCCAAGCTTTTGCTTCTGGTAAAGTCAAACAGATGGGTTTCATCTACTCCACTGATTTAATTTTGAATTGGGATCTGAAAAGCAATACTGGATTAAAAAGCCTCTTAACAAATGGATTTCTTCTTTGATCTTTTTGAAAAGCATGAGCCATTCTCTTGACAATGATTTCTCCCCTACTGCAGTCACAGCTGAAGAAACCCTGAACAGGCTTCCGTTAGATGGTGCTGTTGATGCTGGTCCACTGAGTTAACCTTCGGTGTAATTGTTCTCTTGGCTGATTTCAACTAAAGACTATATGCTGTTTTCCCTCCTTGTATTAATGGGTAAAAACACAATGCAGCAGATTGTCACAGCTCAAAGCACAATATTCCCCACACAGAAGATGCGTGAGCATCTGTGAGAAGCTCCGGGCCAACTTCCGCCTTACCCAACTGTCCACAGTTGCTCACCAGTGGGCTCCCTGGGCTTTTCTGTGGCACTCTCCGCTCATCCCTCTATCACTCCCATCTTTGCCACCTACTTCTCTCCAGGACTTCTACACTTCGGACTTCTCCAGGACTGCTTCTGTCTCCAGTTGTCATTTGAGCTGCTACTGGGTCCCCTTTCCCAGACTTTCTGCCATCATCGGACCCTGTGAAAACTTGGCATTGGAATTTTAATTCTATCTTTAATTTGAAAGACGCTTCAATAGTGTAGATTCAGTGAATGGAACAGATAATTCTACTTGACTCCAGACAGCTCTGTGCTGTAACTCAATGAGCATCCTCTTCCACGGCCTTGGGGTTACAGACATCAGTCTGCTCTCCTGAAGCAGTCTTTCAGCCATTCATCTTTCCCTTTGCCCAGCACTCTGTGTTCCTTTCTTCATTGTCATCGGTGCGTTCAACCTTCAGCAACATTGTTCACAGGAATGTCACCTGGAAACAGAACAACCTAACACCAGGGTAGGCTGACCTGCAGGGTGGGATCTGCTCAGATCAAAGACGGTGATGGAATTCGAGGAGGGGGCATTGCTCAAGACAGTGGTCAGTGAAGGCACCCCAGGTTAAAACCAATGATCTCTGCAGAGCTGAAGGAACTGCGTAAATGCATCAAGAACAGCAGACTGCTCGTGTTAGCTTCCTTCCATCCAGAGACACTCGTGGGTCAGAGTATGACCCAGAACACCATAGAACAGGACTAGACCATTACTGTTAAGTTAGAGTCCAGGTTCAGCCTCTTTGCAATATATTTTTAGGACATAAATTTCCTAGTTGAGAGAGAGAGAGAGAGAGAGAGAGAGAGAGAGAGAGAGAGAGAGAGANAGAGAGAGGCTGGTGTCCATGCTGGAAGACATTAGGACTCCTGCTCTATCCCTCTCCACTGCATTCATTTGAGACAATGCCTTTCAGAAACTGGAAGCCAGCAAGCCCTAGTGATGCTCTCCTCTCTACACAGCACTGAGGGAGAGGCAATGCTATGCTTTACGTGAGTGCTGGGTATTTGAACTCAGCGATTTCTGTTTGTATGTAAAATAAGCATTCTTCCTCTTGCGCTATTCCTCCAGCCCCTCCGCTTCTTTACGTTGTATCTAGTCTTAGAAAGCAGTGATTATTTTCATATGACTACACAGAAGGCTTTCTTTTGACAAATTATAAACACAAAAAAGTACTTATATGAAATTATAGATACTTGTGCTTAAGTTTTATATACACACAATTTATGCTTGCCTTTTCTTAAAATTAAACTCTAAAATCTATTTAAAAGCATTTAAACATTTTTAAAATGAATTATTCAGTGTGAAGTGATAACCTGGATGTATTGCCTGGGTTTCTCAATGTGTACTATGTAAGCTTGCTTCTGATAAATCTTCAGCTGGGTGGTTGTTTCTACATAGAACACACTCCACATTGTGAACAATCACATTTTCATCATTGAATCAATACAGATTTTTTTTGATCACTTTTCTAGAAAACCTAAGAACTCAAGCCTTTTTCCACAAAACTGAAGCATAAACTTGTTTGAGGGCTTGGCCATATTGACGATAGCTTATGGGGGGGGTACATGGAAAACATACTTATAAAAACCACAAAGTTGTATTTCTAAAAATAGCACCCAAAAAAAATACAGTGTCCTTCAGTTGTCACTCGGGAAGGCTATGGCAAAATGAAGATTGCATTTCTCATTTAAGGAAATTTATTTATTTGTTGGAGGCTGTTTCCAGCATTTCATACTTGCAAAGCACTTTGTTATTTAGACACTCAAATCACACACACGGACAATTCCCAGACACTAGCCAGCATGACCAGTGAGCCATCGTATTTATCAGAAATTGACATTTCAACCAATTTCTGAAAACCAGTTCGGTATGAACTCACTAGCAAGTGAGAAAATAAAGACAAACATACATTACACCCAACAAACGGATTAATTTCCTTTTGTTTGTCCCTGGGGGCCTCATGCAATACTTCATATTTTTATAGCTGTTTCAGTGAACACTCTCCTGGAACACTGAATTCAGTTTAACCACTGGACTTCTGTAATCGTTGGAAACAGAGCCACAAATCAATTCATCATACTTTTTCAGTTAAAGAAAAATCAAAATACAAAAACATCTATGTCTCACCTCCCATCAAACCTGTGCTTCAGGAAATCAAAGAGGGCTTTCTGCATCATGTCTGTTACCTTCACAGAGGCGAGAAGAAAAGAATGAGGCAAACACATGGAGAGAGAGAGAGAGAGAGAGCGAGAGAGAGAGAGAGAGAAGTCAGCAGTGAGAGAGGTGGAAGGGAGGGGCACAGTGACTGAAGAGAGACCCCATCACATCCAGGCATCTCCAAGGGGCAGCTACAGATGTTCTCCAAGGGCTGATTTTCACGTTAATCAAACAGTTGCTAATGTCTCCCTTGGTTCTTCTCTAGGGTACTGAAGAACGAATTTATAGTTTTCACCAGGACCCTGGGCAAACCCTCCTCCTACTTCCCTTAGGATGTGCATCTGCCCCAAGGAGACCATAAACTGGCTATGCACAAGAGGGCTGGCCATCTTCACATGGTGGGACTATGCTTGCCTTTAGTGATGGGTAGTGGGCAGTCCCAATGTCAGCTCTGGGCTCAGCTACCCCAGCCTGAGTGTATTGGGAATTCTCCCTATTTGGGACTTAAGTTCTCTGTACATAATTTTCCTGTTCATCACCTGATGTTTCCTTCTTGGAGCAAGAAAATGAGATGAGAATTTTAGAACTGCCCCAGAAACGTTTTTAGCGCATTCAACAAATGTTTACTAAATACCTCCTTCCTCCAGACATCATCCTAGCAGGGGGGTCAGTTGGCCTGAAGGTTGCCCAGCTTCAGGTTTGGATATCACACCCCACCTGTTTTATCCGTTCAAACACAAAGTCAGAATAGCAAAATCTGAGATGTCATGCAACACAACCTTTACTCCTCTTTATTACATGGCAATGTCTAATTGCTCTCCAGAGTTTAATCTAGTTTTTACTGGTTTTCCCCACCACCTGCTTTCACCTTCTGTGAGCTGCCTTCTATCACTTCCTATCTGTAAACAGACCTGGGAGGGGTCAGATTACGAAGGATGGTCCCCAGGGTTCTTGGTCAAGAAAGGGAGAGTAACAGATAATTTGTACCTCATAACCTTTCAGGGATGGCCCCACTAACACCACCGGACGCATTGATGGCACAACATCGTAGGGAGGGATGTGCTCCGTCTGAAAAAGATGCATCAACACAAGTGAGAAGGTGAGACCGGGCCTCTCTCCTTGACAGCCACAACATCCAGAATTCTCAGGCTGAACAGTAAGTGATGCCTAAGGGTCCCCACCGAGGAGGCCCATCCCTCAAGAGGTACGTGGGTCACGGACATGGAGCATCGCAGGCATGTATGGATAGGAACCTTAGCAGGAGTTTAGAAAAGGAAACACAACTTACCACTTTCTGCTTCTGTTTTGCTAAAAGACAACAATGAGAGCCACATCAAAATATGCAATCTCTGCAAACGATAGCACATGAGCTTAAAAGCTGGGTGAAGGTACCCTGTAACTGTCCTCCGGACTTGCCTTGCACCCACTCAGCAGATCACTGCCCTGTCGCTTCGTCATGGGCATGCTACTTGTGAGAACATGAGATACAGACCACTTCTTCCCTGCACCAATGACCTGGCATTGCGATTTCCTGTGAAAGGCTGGCACAGGCACTCAACACTGGAGGTTGTTAGCTAACCATTAACTATAGGTGTGCCCACATTGGATGTGGCACATATGAAGCAGGGGGCAAGTTGGCTAAAGGAAATGTAATAAAAAAGAAACAATACAATGTGAGTAAAATTACTACCACCTCAGACATTACTGATTGTTCTTGCTACTGTTGCTATTGTTCTGTATTTGCGCATTTGGTGAACCATGAGGTACTATGGCATATCTTCAGGTATTTCTCCAGCTGGAAGAGTGAAAAGCTGTTGTAATGCCCAGTGTCCAACAAACATACAGAGGGCAGAACCTAGTCCACAGTCAATGAAGGTGGCTTTGCTGTCATCCAAGCATTAGGTCCTGTCTACATGGGATCACCTAGAGGGACAGGTTGGTTCTCAGCCCTGGAGGTCAGCATGAATCCTCACAAACAAGGAACAAGTCCCCAGAACTGTCCCAGCATCAACTCAGCGTTGACATGAATGGCAGAGCCTTGACCTGCCGTCTGAGCTGGCAATATCGGAGGCTCTCATATAGCCTCAGTTCCTAGACAGAGTGAAATTAGCTTTCAGGAGTCAGAAAATGCGATGGGAGAGAACTTTCTAGGAGAACATCTTCATTATATCGAAAGACACACGGAGGCTTTATTGAGATACCCTGTCTCTTTGTTGCATCCATTCTGGGACTCAACTGGCACTGCCTGATGTCCAATAATAAAGACAAGATAATCTTGGCTGCAGGGGGGCTATATGCCCCCCAGTATGTATGACCTGGACCCACCATGGGCTAAAGTCTCATGTACATACAGAATATTATTGTGACAATCCGTGATCTTTTGTATCTACGGGCCTCACAATCTTGAAGTACCTTGAGTTCTTGAGTAGAATAATGGACTTGAGGTTGGTTTATACATGAAGAAGTAGAGAGTATAAGGGGGTGAATGAGATATTTCAAAATTATACTGATGACTTGAATTTTTATATCATTGGTACACTTCAAGTCAAACTAGAATTCAAATAAGCAAGGAAATCTTAAATAAAAGAAGCCTTACATTTTCAATCAAGCCTTTATTCCCAAACCAGTAAGAGCATTGGCTTATGTGCTCCAATGCTTGGTAGCAAGACTGCTCACCTGTTGTTGTGGGGGTCGCTCGAAATGTCCCTGACACCATTTCTCCGAGACTGGAGGAAGAGTTTCCACTCGATTTCCTAGAACATGGAAACAAATTTAAGACTCTTGCCCTAGATCCTCTGAAAACAGAAACTGGGAATCCAAGGTGTTCTTTGGCCTTCTACTAAATAATTCAAAGTATACTAAGACCTGATAGAAGAGCTTCAAGAATTTGCTCTAATGCTTTCTCTGACCTCAGAGGAAACGGAGATCTCATCGAGACCTGGAAACACTTTGCAAGTTCTCTTTTCCAGTTATTGTACAAAAATTGAGCAGAAGGACCCCTGGTGAAGATGCTATTTGGAGCTATGTGTTTACCTAACACCAAGTACCAGTCAGAGGCCAGACAGCTTAGAACAAGCAAGAAGACCCCCAAGAACTTCTCCTTAAAAGTTTAACTGGGGGTGGTTTGGGGGGCAGTGTTCCATGAACTGTTCCTAATGCCAACAGTAAGAGCTATCAGTCATGATTCACATATGTTCATAGGCCAATGATGAACAGTTCTGTCACTTATTGGCTGTGGAACACATTGCGATACATCTTGAGTGTTGGTTTTCCCCGTCTATGGACATAGACATTATCTATACCTTACAGACAGAAGCATGATGAAAGAACTTCTGTGAATGAACCATTTGTTTTATTGTTTCTCGTGCCTTGAAGTAAACTTTATGTGTGTGTATTTATATATGTATATATGTATGTATGTATATATATGCATGTATTAATAACAGCAACAATGGTGGGAGATTGTTAGTGAGCCACTTTCTAGCAGGAGATAATCAAGGCTAAACTAGAGAAAGAAGTAAATATCTAATTTCCTAGAGTAGTAAGTGTAATAGAAACAATTAAGTTGGAAAGAGATGGAAAATGTGAGGAAGGGGTGAGCCTGGAGTGGCACCACCTAAAATGGTGCAGGGAAGAAAGGGCTGACCAGAACTGTGCAGCAAGAACCTGAAAGAGATGGAGCGATCAGGTAACAGCCAAGG
This sequence comes from Bramus lutescens, assembly GCA_001685075.1. Classification (NCBI taxonomy): domain Eukaryota; kingdom Metazoa; phylum Chordata; class Mammalia; order Rodentia; family Cricetidae; genus Bramus; species Bramus lutescens. Next base: position 14,130 of record LOEQ01004001.1, read on the forward strand.
AGGAAGAGGGGTCCCAGTAGGAGGAAGCAGCTGCAAAGGCCCCAGGGAAGAGCCAGCTGTGCTAATAAGCATGGAGAACGAAATGTCTAGAGCAAAGGGCACCAGAGGGTTAATAATAAAACATCTAAACAGAAGATTAATCATTAGAAGGGAGGTGAACTGTGCTTCTGAGAGTTGCCATGACTACTGAAAGCTTTTCATTAGGATAGCAAGAAAGGAAGACTTAAATAACACACCAGTTTCTTAAATACAAAAATTAATTGAAAAGCAAGATTGAATCAGAAGAACTGCTTCAGTCAGACACGATGGTCACAGTTGTGATCCAGTACTAGGGTGTGGGGCTGGTGCAGAGCTGCCTCACCAAAGACAAGCCTGGACTACATAGCAGGACTGTCTCAAGGCAATGGTAACCGTAGCAGAACTTTTGAAAACTTTGAATGCATATGAAACCAGTGCTTCAGGGAGCTCCAGTGAGACCCAGAGTGGCCAGGACTTCTCTTAAGCTCTGCTCGCCCTCCTGGACCTGCCCCATGCACTCTGAAGCCTGTGTGCTGTTTCCTTTGACCATAGAGGCTGGTGCATTGCAAATCCCCAACACAGTGTCAGTCAAAGAAGATGGCACAGAAAGCCAAGCAGAGAAGTGTCCCCAGGACTGTCCACACACCTTCACCTTCTGGGCCCACTGGACAGAGGTTTTGACAGGGAACCAAACAAAACCACAACTCTCAGTCATGTCAGTTGCTACCTGAGCTGTCCTGAGAAATGAGGCCTCGGGTAACCCTCCCAGAAGAAAACTGAGGTTCAGAAATGGGTTTACTGAGCCCACAGGAAGCAGCTTCGACTGCGGAGTTCATGTGGATTTCTGAGTTGCTGGGGTTCAGAATACAGTGGAAATAGTTAAACCCCAAACGTTTGCGTCCTTCTCAAGAAGAGCCTGTGTGCAGGTACGTGTCCCTTTGCCTTAAAAGCAGGTGTTCATTGGGGTGAAGACAAAGAGATCCTTAAAGAACACATTTCTTAGATAACAGAAAAGCCAGCGGAAAACAGAGGGTGAGATAAAAGAACAAACTGCTTCAACCAGTTTTTAATGAGAAACTTGAAAATATTACCCAATTTCCCCATGAAAAAAAGAAGCAAGGAAGGAGAAAGGGAGAAATTAAGAGGGAGAGGGGAGAGAGTGAGAGGGAGGGCTGAAGGGAGAGAGGAAAAGAGGGAGAGAGGGGTAGGGAATGAAAGAGGGAGGGAGAGAGGGAAAGAGGGAAAGAAGGAGGGAAAGAAAGAGAGAGGGAGGGAAGGAGGGAATGAAAGAGGGTGAGAGGGAGGGAGGGAGGAAGGGTGACAAAGAAGGGAGGAGGGAGGGAGGGAGAGAAAGAAGGGAGGAAGGAGGGAGGGAGGGAAGGAAGACCAGCTCATGGAGAAGGCAGATGTTACCCGCCATGAAATCGGCCCCTTTTCTGCTCTTGCTGAATGCGAATGTTCTCCAGCCGCAGCGGACTTGGGATGAAACCAATCTCGCAGCCCTCTTTGACCAGCCTTCCTATCCACCAATCGTTGTTATATTTCTGGAATGCAGAGAGGAAAGCTGCTATCAATAGTAATTCAGTTATCCTCACGTTTCAGCAGCTAATTCCAGGGAAGCCAAGGGCTCCAATGCTATTCATCTGGTTCACAATGCCACATTGTACAAACAGTGTAGAGACAACCAACACCCTGCTTTTGCACTTTGTAAGCAATGTTTTCAGCCCACAGACTAAAGGAGAATTCTTCAGGGGTTTTATTTATAATGGCCCAGCTGGTAAATACAGTCTCTGCCATAACTCAGGGATTCTGCTGCCCTACTGTGAGAATAGTCACAAACACTCGAGAACATGGCTGTGGTTCACTGTAAGTGTCAGCATGGTCTTACTCAAGGGACCAGCAAAACTAAGTTGGAAGTTATTGGTCTGCTGGGGCCTCAAGGAAATGTTCCTACTGTAATTTCTAGAAAATAGATAGAAATCATGTTGTTTAAACCTCCCAGGAAAGAGTACAAAGGCACCTCTGTGGTCTTTATCAGTATTGATAAGAAACTCTTTTCTCTGTATGTGTGTGTGTGTGTGTGTGTGGTGTGTATGGTGTGTGTGTGTGTTGTGTGTGTATGGTGTGTGTATGGTGTGTGTATGGTGTGTGTGTGTGTGTGGTGTGGTGTGTGTATGTGTGTTATACAATACATACCAACTCTAGAGGTGTTCTTAGCTCAGAGGAAAGTGGAATTTACGTAACTCTAACACTGACACTATGACAAGGCAGACTGAAAGGTGCGTTGAATCATCACAGCATGAAATTCTGAGTAACTTGAATAGTTCTAAGTACCAATCTCATATTCAAACACGAGTGACATGGCAGGACTCAGCCCTTTCTGCACAGAGCTCCTGCAGAAAGAAGCCAGGCTTTGTGCCAATCAAGAGACTGGGCTGAAAGGAGCATGAGCTGATGTGATAGAATGCCTTGAACAATCTGGGTCTTAGTTTCCTGTCTTTAATTCAGGATAACACACCTGAAATAACAAGCCTGTTTATTCTGTAATTAGGAAAAGGCAAACGGGCCCTTTTGGACTCTTTGGGTGCGTACATTTTACTGTGGCGGGGACAACACAGACCTAGGGTTTCAGATATTTCCTGAAATTAAGTCAGCCCACAGGGACATTAATTTGTTAAGTGGTCCCAGTGACCTGAAGGGCTGCCTAGGATGGCTAATGTGACTTCCCAAAAGGGTTTACTGTGGTTCTAGGAAACAGATAAAGAACACTGAGCTTCTGACTCAATGCAAGTGATAGTTCTCTGGCCACTGGGGAGCCAGGCGCTGTGCAAAGTCACCAGCTTCAGCCCTCCCTGTTTGGTTTCGGAACAGGCACAATCGTGGCTTTTCTTGACCTTTAACCCTTTACATTACTGAGAAAACAGAACGTGTGTTGCTGCCTGAGAGACGGCATGAGAGGAAGGACTCATTTTGCTACAGAGGCATGCCCTTCCACGTGGCTGGCGTCCCAGGGGTTGAGCCAGCTTTTCTGGAAAGGCCCCCTTAGCACGGCTCCAATCTTCCCTGCTTTGCTTTCCCTAAAGTGACTAGCATGCTCTCATTCCATGCTGTTTTTTATTTGACCTGCAAGATTTGAAAACAAGAGGCTCTGAGCCACAGGCAATGACCAGATCAGTAGCTACACTGTGGAAGAAATAGGAGCTGCCAGACAGAAGGAAAATCCCTTGCTCAACAGCTCACAGACCCAACCGCTATCAGCAACACACATCAAAGAATTCTCAGAGCAGCTGGAAGTGGCCACACACAAAGGAAGGGCATGCTTCTGTAGCAGGCCGAGTCCTTCCTCTCATCCACTGCTGCCCCTTTTCTGCCATCTCTGTTTCAAAAGCTGAATCTAGAGGCTGACGCTTTTTCCTGTAATTCCAAGAGACTTTGAGAAGCTGACCTCCATCCTTTATTTCTGCCCCCTCACTTTCTTCACTATAAAATGGAGTGAGACCCCCCACATTAGACCCCCAATTTCCTTTGCCCATCACAGCTCCCACGCCCCATACAAGACTGGTCACATGTCTGATTTATCCCAAATTACTTTCCAGCCCACTGGCAAGCCTAGTCTTCTTGCTCTGGCTCAAGATGCTCCTTTTAAAATCCAGCCCTTTGGATGGGAGATAACAGCTCAGCTGTAGCGTTTGCCCAGTGTGCAGAAAGCCTGAATTCCACCCCCAGCACGGCTGATAGAAAAGCGATGTTTCTTGAATCGCTGACGCAGACTCTGCTCTGTTTCACTACTGCCCTCTGGCCATTCTGCAGTGCTGCAGGATGTCCCTTCCCTGATGCCACTCTGTGCCCAATTCGGACTCTTCCTCCATACTGGTGCTGCCTTCCCTCCCTGTGAACTTCCAAGACACTGGTCCATTTAAAAAAAATAGTAAAATTTATCATTCCATACAGAAATTGTCAATACTATCCACCCTGCCTCTCGACTCAGAGTTCCTCACCCATAGCATTGCTGTCTCATCCCCCAGCACAGAGCACAATGCTGGGTACCAAACAGAAGTCCACTGTACCTAGGCTGACCACAGACTTAAGCTTCTGATGCTATGATTTCATTGTCATACCTTTCTATATGTGCGGTCCCAAGTCCCCCTTACACTGTTCACTGTTTCCTAGAGTTCTCTGCCCCTTTCTTAACTTCAACAATGTCAAGACCACAGTTCACAGTGTCCTATCATGATAAAAAAAAAACCCTCTGTAAAAAGGCCCTCCTAGATACTGCTATGCTACAAAACTCACACTTCCCTAAGTTACACCCATGGATCCATGGGTCTGTAGTCCCACAAGGGCGCCTGCAGTGTAGCATACACTAGACCCTGGGTTCGGTTCCTAACGACTCTCTCTCTCTCTCTCTCTCTCTCTCTCTCTCTCTTGCAAAACCTAAAATCCATTGCATCATTTCAAACGCTGAGTATGCCCCCATGTTGGAAGTGCATGGCAATGCAGGCGATGATCTCAGCTTCTAAATCTCAGTGAGATGAAAGGCTAGAGAGGCCCAGGGCATTAATGGAGGCCCCGCACTGGCAGCTCCTCGGGTTTCCTCTCCTGTGTGTTTGGCTCAGGCTGATGCCCAGCCTTAGCTCTTTGGCAGATGAAGGGGTGCAGTATGTCCAACATTTACCTCTTTAATGTGAAGAAAGTCCTTGGCGTCAAAGGAGATGGCTGTGCTGGGAACGGGCACATCCTCATCCAGGGCACCGCAGTAGCTCACGTTCGTTTTCACGGCAAACGCTACAGGTTTGGACTGGAGGCAGAAGTGCGGAATGAGGAGGGAGGAGAGAGGAGGAGAGAGGAGCATCTGTCATATTGAAACATGTCACAGGATGAGCGATGGTTCCAGGCAATGAGGGAATCACTTTCCAAAGAGGGATCTCCGCTGGCTTTTATAGTCGTGGGCCACATCCAGAAATCGGCAGCCATGACTCTGGGAATGACTCATTCCTCACAGCCCAGCAATTTCCCTTCTGTAGTACTTTCCAACCTCCCCAATAAATAAAGAGCTAGCCCCTGCAGGACTAGGGACAGAGGGACGGGGTGGGGGCTGTCTGCTTTGTTCTCCACTCTCACAAACTATTTATTTAAACAGTAACAGATACTGTCCCAACCGTGAGATGCGGGACATGCACACCAGGGTACAGGGAATGCTAGGAAGACAGCCCAGCTGATGAAGTACTTGCTGCACAAGAACAAGGTACTGAATTCAGATCCCCAGCATCTGTGACAAAAGGTGGGTGCACAAATACGCATCTTTAATCTCAGTGCTAGAGAGGCAGGGAACAGAGGATCCCCTGGGGTTAGCCAGCCAGTCGAGCCAGATGGTGAACTCCATGTTCAGTAAGAGCCCTGTCGCAAATGTTAAGTTGGAGAGTGGTTAGGAAAACACATTAACCTCTGACCTGCACACACATGCACATAAACATGCATGTGCACACTCATAGGTACATAAACACACACACACATGAACAGGTCTACACATAGAAGTAAAACAGGCTAGGAAATGTATGCTGGGTATTAAAAACTTGAGGAGGGGTAGAGAATAAGATTTTTTAAGAGCCTCAGATCTGAAAACCATAGATCTTTTTGTAGCTGAATCTCTTGTCTTGCCAGGCCCAAGGGGCCAGTGAAAGTTAAACCTAACAAGCAGGCTCTTCACGTATCATCTCCTAGCTTCTAACAGTTGGTTTTAAAGCTTGTATATAAACTCCTGTTGGCAAAGTGCTCCTGAGCAGTGCAGTCTGTAGGGGTTAAGCCAGTCACAAGCCTAGGCTATGGTCCTGCCACCACCATTTACCGAGGTGATCCCACAGTAATCAAACAAGTGGTGAAAAGCTTTTTCAAAACTAGAACTGGCAATGTGTGAGATACATGGTTTCCGAGCTTCTGAGCAGCTGGCTATAGACTTATCTATTTGCACTGGGAATGTCAACAGTTGAGGTAGGACTCACATCAGACAGGCTTTAGCTCCCTCCCCGGGCACTATGCAGATGCCCTACTATCAGAGCACACAGATAGCACAGACTCTCACACCTTCGACGGTCGTGTCTGTCAGAGAGTATGGAAGCCGACGCCTCATTCACCTATTCTTCTCTTGCTTCGATCTCTAAAAGATCTCATCATAAAATAAAAAAAGGAAGGAAATTAGCTTTATTTGGGTTTGAGTCTAAAATTCAGAAAGGTGCCTGCCATAGCATAGGAGCTGGCCATGGGAGTAAGAGGACAGGCTAGCCATGAATGCTGTCTTATGTGTTGTTATTCTGCATAAAATTAATTGAAAAAGGGTCTGTGCTTTAAAAAAAATGAGTTAAAAAGACATAGGTAGGACAGGAGAACTCTTCTAACTCATCTGGTCCTAAAACTCCATCAATGCCATTGGTTTCCTGTGGCACCCTGTCTGTCAGCTGGAAGAGGAGGATCTGAAGCTTCTGTCATTGATCTTTGCTGCTCTCATTTGACTTGTTCAAAGTTCTAAACCAGGTCTGACGGTGCATGTCGGAAGGCCATGTATTAAGTCCACAAGTTCAAGACCAGAGTGGGCAATGTAGTGGACCCCTTCTCAAACAAGCAAGCAAACAAAGTAATGTTCTGAACTTCATACTGAGATGGGAATCTGAAATCTAGAATTCAAAGACTAGAGGAAGCCGTGAAACGATCCATAGCACAATGGTGCCTGTTCGGTGTATAACAAAGACTAGGGAGTGACTGGGAGGGGTCAAAGACAGAGAATTCCGGCTGGCAGCTCAGAAGGCTCGCTGCCAGTACTGGGTGAGGTGAGTTTGATATTGCCACACTGCTAAGTTGGGAAATGACGGAGAATTACCAGTAAGTCAAACAGAAAAAAGCAAAGGTTCACAGGAAATGGCCCCCTGCAATTGCCACTAACCTCTGTGAGGGGAACATACCCAGAGAACCTTGCAATCTGAACCCTTATCAGGATGGCTGGGAAGCAAGTCTCCAGAGATAACACCATGCTGTTTAGTTTTATAACAACTAGACATAAGCTAGAGTCATTTGAAAAGAGGGAATGTCGTTTGTAAAAATGCTCCCACCAAATTAGTCTGTAGGCAAAGCCTGTGGAGCATTTTCCTGATTAATGATTAATGTAGAAGGGTTCAGCCCACTGTGGGAAGTCTCACAACACAGGCAGGTGGTCTTGGTTGGTATCAAAAAGTAGGCTAAGCAGGCCACAGAGAGAAAGCCAGTAAGTGGAATTCCTCCACGGCTCCAACTTCAGTTCCTGCCTCCAGGTTCCTGCCCTGCCTGAGGTCCTGCTGATTTCCCTCAGGGATGGGGTGCCACCAGGGAGTTGTCAGCTGATGAACCCTTGCCTTCCCACCTGGCGTATCGTCAGTATTTATCAGAAACCCTAAGGCAGATGTGAGGTAGGATGCTGAGCACAGGGGTTGAGCAATACGCCAGTTTTCAACAAAAGAAAGGGGATTGGGGGTGGGGGGAGTCACCTTTGCTCTCTCAAGCTGGATAGCTGCTTGCTGTTCTCTCTCTTGCCGAATCGCTTCCCGGTCCTCTTCCAAAGAGACATCGGAATCTGACGGCCTGCTTGTATAGGAATCTGCTGAACCCTGGGGAAAGAGCACAGAAGGCTTAAGTGAGGTAAAGTGTAGCTTCTTACATTAGCACAGTCGTAACAGAATCCTGGGTGAGTGAGTTCTTCCACTGGCACGGAATTCAGTGCCCACACACAGCCTTACTGTGGATGTAGCCAAGCATCTGCCTTATGTGGAAGGTAACATGTAGTGGCATTTCGTTTGCATTTTAATACATGAAGCTTGCCTAAGGATCCAGAGTAAAAGAGCCCACTGGTCAGCCTCCCAGACCAGTGATGACACACACCTTTAATCCCAGTAGCCACACTAGTTGTCGTAGAAACCAGGCGGTGCATACCTTTAATCCCAGAGGTACACACCTTTAATCCCAGCCCTAGAGAGGAATATAAGATGGGAGGAGACAGCTCTCAGACACAATCTCATTCTGAGATTCCTGGAGGCAGGATCGCCATTTCGGACTGAGGTTGAGTGGCTGGCTGTTTTGCTTTTTTGACCTTCAGGTTGAACCCCAATTTCTGTCTCTGAGTTTTTATGACTTGTGCTCCCATAGCAGTGTTGTGAAGGGAAATACTGCGACTAGATTGGGACTAGGAAGGAAACTACAATGAGAACAACGTGGTATTCAGCCCTTATTCTCATTTGGTGCTATCTATATATCGGGCTGATAATTGCTCATGGAACTGAAATTCTCTCTCTTGCACATGCAGCTAAGAGCCAAGGGAAACCCAGGCTGTTTATAAGGGCTACATCTTACCTGTGTCTTGGCATCATCAAATTGTCTAGATTTTAACAAAGCCATGTTACATAAGGAAAGCGATACTCTAGTTTCAGCGCCAAGATCTTCCATCATCAAAATGGCAAATATTGTTCTACAGCAGCCCATTTGTGGCATTAATGTGCACACCAAACAGAAAATATCTTGAGAATGAGAACATGGATATCCACAACTGAAGTCCATACCCAGAGTGCTTGCTGGTCAGCAGTGCCACCCAGCCTGTCTGATATCCCCTCAAAGGACTGGGGAATGCTCAAGGCTACTCAGTGCCCATGCTAGAAGGGCAAATGAAAACTGGAGGATCTGATTTCTAAGTTATCCACCTCCCCATAAAAATAAATAAATAAATAAAACTACACACCCAAAACAACATCAAAATCCCCCACAATCCAACTCTGAAGGCTTGCTTTTAGCTCCAAAAGGAACATCGACCTCCCTATTCCCTTAAGATGGCATCAGCAGCTGGTATTTGCATGTATGACAACATTTGCACAGGAGAGGCACTGAGAGACTTGTTAGTTGTTTGGCATGTTTGATAAAATGCACTCAGTCTTAAAAACCATAGATCTAGTTACTCGGTGGAAAATTTGTTAACTACTGCACACATGCGAAAACAAAATAAAAGAGTGAGGCTAGTGTCACAGGTGTGTAACGCAGCTACTCAGGGGGCTGAGGCCTGCCTGGGCTACACTCTGCATTCAAGGACAGCTTGAATAATTTAGTAAGACCCTGTCTCCAAATAAGCAGTAAAGGGCTGGGATTATAGCTCAGTAGGAAAGTCTTTGCCTAACATGTGCAAGGCCTTGGGTTCCATTTTTGATCATAGTCAGTTAGTACCTCCCCACCCCCACATACACAGTCACACAAATGCACACACATACAAGAGAGAGAGAGAGAGAGAGAGAGAGAGAGAGAGAGAGCGCACTTTAAGAAATGGTAAATGGGGTAGGTGGGATGGTTCAATGGGTAAGGCACTTGCTGCCAAGTCTGGCAGGCCGAGTTTGATCCCAGAACTCACATGGAGAAAAAGAGAGAGAAGTGACCTCTATACACATGCAGTAGTATGAGCCCTTCCCACAAAACAACAACAAAAAACCAAATTAAAAAAATTTAAAGAAGGAAATGTCCAAGAGTTGACCACCAGACCAATGAGACATTCTTCAAAACCTAGAGATAGCTATGTGAGTTTGCAGGCTGCCTAGGGGGTCAGCTTGCTTCTCAGCAAAGGACATCATTTTAATGCTTTGGGAAATCCCAACACATGACTTATTGCTAGATAATGTGGGATACTTGTACACTGCTGTGGTTGGTGTAATAAAAAGTTGAATGACCAATAGCTAGCCAGAAGGTATGGATGAGATTTCTGGGGAAAGAAAGGAAAAGGAGGGGCACATAGGAGATGCCAGGAGACATGGAATAGGAGGTGCAAGATGGAAAAGAGGTAATGCCACATGATTGAACATAGGTTAATATAAATGGGTTAACTTAAGTTAGAAGAGCTAGTGAAACAATAATAAGTCCCTGTGTTGTAAGCTGGTGGCCGACACAAAAGCTTACTACAAATGGCACCCAACACATGGCATGTCATCTGGTCCACATAGGACCAGAAAAAGCTGAAAGAACAAAAGTCCTGAGTAGGCTCAGTGCTTGTGGTGTACACAGGCACAGCTCTTTCAAGAGCCCTAACTACCAAGCACTTGAATGGGGTTTATGAGCAGTGCGTTGCATGATACTTGGTGGTGGGAGACTAGGTAGTAGTGCCTAGAAGAGCCAATGCAAATAGACCATCTCCAGGAAGGGAACTGCAGGCATGAGGCTGTGCTCGCACAGACCTGAAGAGGGCGGAGCCAGCCAGCAGGCCATGTGCTAAGCAGAACCACATGGCAGAGGGCCTCGCCACTGATTATCAGTTTAAGGTTTGGCTTACATAGTCAGAGAAGATTGCAGACTAAAGTAATATTAAAAAAAACTATAAACCATGTAAGGATGGAAAATATTATAACACAGGGAATCTGGACCTTTTATGGGGCTTTGTTAATTTTGAAAAATTTGAATGCTAATGAACAGAGAATGGCAGCTGCTGAGAGACATTGGAATGTGGAAGGCATTGATGAATTAAGCCAGCCTAGATACCTTAGGGATGTTTTGGCTTCAAAATGGAAGTCAGGAAATGTGCTGGGGGAGAGGTTGTGCAAAGTTAGCTGCTGGGCAAGAAACTGCCCTTTGCCTTGACTGCTGACAGTATCCTGTGCAAACTGGACAAGTAGGACACAAAAAAAGGCAACTGCTGAACTTTGCCAAGACAAGGTAGGTCAGTCCTTCACATAAAAATCTGCCAGATATTCTAGGCCTGGAGGACAAAAATGGATGCCCCAACATTGCAGAGGATCCTCGTGTGACTGTCCAGGCAGTCAGCTGTCTCTGTCATTTTTATAGTTTGGGATGTTATTAGCTCTGTGTTTATTGTTTACTCAGGTAATATTTTAACTTTCTCAGGTCTGTGATGGGGTTGAAGACTAGGTAGTTATACCATTTTCTTTATTACCAAATTCCAAAAAAAGAAGCATACAAAACAGATGTGAAGTGTATAATGTTGAGAGAAATAAAAGCTTAAGTTGTTTATCTAAGAAAATATTTTGAGGTCTGAAAAGATATTTTTAGGATGGTAATAGAAATTATGGTAGAAATTGAATTAGGTACAAAACTTTGGACTCACCAAGATAGGATAGATAACAGAATATTTTCTTCAAAATTGGCAAATACAAAGGGACTAGACATTGTAAATGTAATTCTTACCTGATAATTGTTCTTATTTTATATAGATTTGCTGTGTTAGAGTTAAAACCCTTTCTTTTTATTTAGATAAAAAGGGAGAAATGTTGTGAGAAAGGTAGTAGGAGCATGGGGCCCCTTTGTTCTGTCCAGCCCAGCTAGCTTAACCCCCAAAATAATCACACAGAAATTGCGTTAATTAAATTACTGCCTGGCCATTTGCTCTAACTTATTTGCTAACTCTTACATCTTGATTCAACCCATTTTTTTTTTACCAATCTGTGTAACACCACAAGGTTGTGGCTTACTGGAAAAGATTCTAACCTATGTCTGTCTCAAGCAGGAGATTCATGATTTCTGCCACACTGCCTTTCTTCCCAGCATCCTGTTCTCTTTTTCACGCCTATTTAAGTTCTGCCCTATCAAAAGGCCAAGGCAGTCTCTTTATTCAACAAATGAGAGCAACATATAGACAGAAAAACCTCCTACACCAGAGAAAATAGTTTTGTACACTGTGAAGATGTATTTCTGTCTAAGGCATCTTCTTATTGGTTTAATAAAAAGTTGAACAGCCAAAAGCTAGACAGGAGAGGATAGGCAGGACTTCTAGGCAGAGAGAGAAACTGGGAGGAATCTAGGTGCTCAGATTTTGCCAGCAGACTCAGAGCAGGTGGGACATGCTGTACTGGGGAAAGGTAAAGAGTCATGTGGCAGAATGTAGATTTAAAAACCATAGGTTAATTAAGTATATGAGTTAGGATAACATCAAGCCTAAGCTAAAGGTCAACCATTCCTAATTATTCATAAGTCTCCATGTCATTTGGGGATTGGTGGTACAAAGAAAGTCTCACTACAGGTAGGTAGTATTACTTTCAGAGAGTCAAGTGAGTCCTGGTTCTCCTACAGCATCTACACTGAACTTCCTAGACACCAGATGACTTTGAACCAGTCTTCTCCTCTGGAAGAGGACATATTATCTATTTCATATTATAAAATGCAGAAAGACACACTGGGCAGCCCGCCCTCCCTGAGTGCTTGCTATCACAAGGATGTGAGGCTAGATGCCTGAACCTTTTCATTCAACATTAGACGCAGCAGGTTCAAAGCCCACATTTAGCTATACTAAATATATTAGTTATATTAAAATGCTACAAGACCCACCACATAGTGAGAACACAATAAATTACCTTTTTTGTTTCCATTTATGACTGCTGGCCCAGGTCCATGCTAATTTTAAAAAAGAATTAAAATATAACAATTTTTTCAACTCACAAACATGTAAAATAGCCCGTGTAAAAGGTGGCCATTTTTCTTATTGTATTTATTCCACAGCAAACACTCTATGATAAATGTAGTATGTCCAAATCTATGTGCTTACCCAGTACTTTTCAAAGTGCCCTTCATAGAGGAAATGCATTTGTTAACCAAATTATAATTAAATTCCTCAGTGAAAATCTGTTGGGGGGGGGAATAGGGAGCCACAAAAGGGATAAAAAGCAGGGTGACATTCAGCCATTGTCTAAAAAGAGGGCTACCTTGAAATCCTTCAAAATGGAGTTCTCTTTAACACATTTTTCCAAATTTAGGTATACCTTCATAAAATCCTGACTGAGAAAGAGAAAAAGAGAGAAAAATGCTTCTCAAACATCAATAAATGAAGACAGTTTGTAGTCAGCCTTAGCTAACCCTTTGCTGTAGTAGAGCTGAGGGGTGGCTGGCCCATCCTAAGGCGTTGCGGTGCACAGGCTGCTCTAACCAAAAAGTAACTAGAAAGTGTACCTTGAAGGATGTACCTTGTGTGCTTGGTGCTTATGTGCTGGCGAAGGCTAGTACATGCAGTGGTCAGAATAGCAGGTTGCTCCCTGGTCAAAGGTGAAAACAATCCACCCTCATTCCTGGGAGATGCTTCTGTCCTGAAACTCCCTTCATGTCTCCTAAATCATGGCATTCGGTCATTTCTGAGCATAAAAAAGTAATTCAAAGACTTCTGCTTACATTTCCAAATGTGAACAAGATTGGAAACATCCCAGAATATTAATAATTTTAATAATTTTTAATTAATAATATTATATTGCCAGATTGGTGGAGGTTTCTGTTTACTTCTAGTTGGTGAGAACACGGTAACCCCGAGAGCACTGACACCCACCTCCAACACCTGTTTCATCACCGTAGGCATTCTGGCTTTAGTCCAGTGTCACATTTCTCTGGCTAGGAAAACTATCAGGGCTGTCTTTCAAAGTCGGAGAAACAACAGAAACCCAACACTAACAGCTTCGGTTTGGCTGCGGGGCATGCTCGGTTGGCTGGATACTGACTCTCCGTTTCTTTTTAAATTTTATTTCAACCGGTTGAAGGATAGTATAAACATGTCCTAGGAGGGAAGGAGATATGGAGAGAGGGAGGGAAAAAGGGATGGATCTGCACACTTACGAATGGAGAGAGCAAACGGTCAAGCAGCCACAGAGAGGAGGGGAGGAGCTGCCTGG
>LOEQ01004001.1:32036-44774 GCA_001685075.1 Bramus lutescens
AAGACCTTTGGAAGAGCAAGCAATGCTCTTAACCTCTGAGCCATCTCTCCAGCCTCCCACCAAACCTTTACAACAGGGTCTAGTTCTTGCTGGTCATACTAGAGACATAGTAACAACATGTAAGCTTCACCTTAGGGCAATCACTTGCGCCTTCAAAGAGCAAGACTCTGTCAGATAAAGCAAGAAACAACACACCCCACTTTACAAGAGAAGAAGGGGGAGAAGGGACTTGCCACATCTGTGCCACCCTTAGATGGTGCCCTGGAATGGCTTTCCACTGATCAAAGTTCCTAGTGGGAAAAGGCACATGTGGGAGCTAACAGCGCCTGTGCATTTCATAAAGAATAGAAAGGCAGGGGCCCAGGCCCTGTAGCTCAGTGGATAGTGTGTGGTTGGCACTCACAAGGCCCTGGATTTTTATCTCCAGCATCTCCTGCCTCTTCCAAAATCAACCCTGAGGTGGCTGAAGATAAATGGGAACAGACTCGAGGATGGGGTGGTGTCCTGGGTTTGATGGTCTTCAGAGTTCCTAGCCCAAAGTTGCCCCTCACAGAACAATCCCTAGTGCGTGAAAGAACGAAAAAAGTGGCTCCATGGGTGGGTGAGAACTTTCACGGAGGACCCAATACCGTCCAGACTCCACCCCAGGGGGAGGGGGCCTACACCCTGCTTCCACATGCTGCCAGACACTGTGTGGGAAAGACCCGTGGGAATCCCATGTTTAACAGATGATGTGAAAGCTAGCTGTAAAAACAAATACTCAGAAGTTGCTCAGACAAAAATGTATTAGAAGAAAGAAGGAAAAAGCTACATTAAACCATATGCTGAAGTCACAGAAAGAAAATTGATTGGCTCTGGCAGGGAGTGAGGGAGCAGCTCAGAATCCACAAATCAGTCCCTGTCTGGGAGCATCACAGCAAGTGTTTTAAACCAGAGGAAAGAGGGACTGGGCAGTAACAGGTGCCGGGAAAGTTCCCTCAATAGCGCCAGAGAAAATAAGAGCAACTCCAACGTCGCTTCTCATGCACTTTAAGTTTAAGCCGTGTATAGTAGCACACACCTGCAATCCCAGCATGCATGAGATGGAGGCAGGAGGATTTCAAGTCTGAGGCTAGCCTAGACCATACAACATAATCTTAGAAAGTATCTAAATGCAACACACACACACACACACACACACACACACGCCTAAAATATTTAAATAAAATGCCCAAGTTAAAAGAACTCTTGAAAGTGATGGATGAATCTGATTATTAAAGAGTTAAATACTTATCTTGGAAAATATAGTAATCAAAATTAAAATAACAAAAATAAAATATTGTCACATAATCAACCTAAGCTTTGATTGCCTTCATATTACATGAGCTCTGACATATTAAGACAGAAAGATGAACAGCTCACCTCTTCACTCCCCACAGACAAAAAAGGAGATGAGCATGCCCTGAGACACTGTGGTGGAGCATGGAATGTCAACATTTGAAAAGCTGAGGCAGGAGGATTACCATGGGTTTAATGAGGCAGAATGAGTTTCCAGGACAGGCTGAGCTACAGAATGAGATCTTGTCTTAAAAAAAAGCTTCTTTTCTAAGTAATGTAAATTAAAACACGGAGCCTGAGGCAGGAGGATCTCTTGCTCCCAGAGATTCTAGGCCAGCCTGGGCAACACAATGAGATTCCATCTCAAAATGTAAAATAAAATATGTCGGTCACTGGTTTGGACCGAATGCTTGTCCAAGATCCAAGAAAGCAGACCAAACCAGAGTCATCCATGTGAGACTCCAGGGCACCAGGTGGAAACCAAATTTCGTTATCCAGCTTCTGTGAAATGAATACCAAATCCCCAAACAGCCATTTGTAGCTGGCATGGTAAGCAAGTCCTCTGTGACTAAACCTTTACAAGAAAAAGGACTCTGAAACGGCCAGCCTCCTTTTGTTCCCAGCTTCTGCTTCTTCTTCACTCTGCATTTTTGTGCCTAGGAAGCTCACCTCCTCACCAGCACACTCATTCTGGTTTAGAGAAAAGGGTATGCCCAATTCTGGGACTGGAGAAAAGACAGAAAGACTGAGAAGCTGAATTCATTATGGCGGTCTGTGATTGAAACAATCACAGAGATCCTATGGTTGATACACAGCAGGCATGCTTTCAGACGGTAATCTTATTCATGCAGTAGAATAACATGAGGACATGGAAACTGTGGGAAATATGTTACTTCTTCATTAAGGCTGTTTTATCATACATATATATGGGGACAGGAATGTGTCCTGAAAAAAAAACATGCAAAGACGTCAATATCTTCTCACCAACGTGCTATTTATTCATAAGAGTTGCTGTGATCATGTCGTCTCTTCACAGCAATAGGAACCCTAACAGGACTCTGCTCTTTTAGAGGACCTAGGTTCAGTTCCCACTATCCACTTAGCAGCTCAAAACTGTCTCTAATTCCAATCAATCCCAGGGGTTCTGGTGCCCTCCTATGACCTTCATGGGCACTACGCACATGTGCATCACATTCAGACAAACACTCACACACACAAAGTAACAATAAGTAAAATCTAAAAAGAAAATTTTTAGAGGATAGTAGTTTGGCATACCTGAAGGTGTGGCAGATCCCTTTCACAGACACCATCTGGTGACCAAATGCCCTTCCAGGTAACTGACACCTCTACTCCTAGTTTCCTCCATGGAAGAAGGCAGCATCACGTCACAGGCCATATATTCCAAGTCACAGAACTTCTTGCAGCATGGTGAGCCCTCCACGGCACTTTGCCACGCCCACTCATGCCCTCAGCAGTCACCAATCCCATCTGACGTTTGGAGGACTCAAGCCCACTGTGTCCCCGGGGCAACAGCTCTCCCTGGGTCGGCTCACAGAGGAGCAGCACACAGCAAACCCGGTTCTTCTGCCCTATCTGCTGTTCTGTGTTCCCTGTGTTTGCCACCATTATGCCAATGGAAAAGGACTCATTCCTAGTTTAACCTAGTTTAACATTTCTAGGAACCAGGAAATGAAACTTCGATTGAAATAAGGCAGCACTTTACAGACACTATCTAATTTAGCCAAAACTTGGGAGTGGAATATTTTATCTGCACTGAAGTAAACAAGGATGAGAGAGATGCTATATCCTATATCCAAGGTCATGCAGCCAGTACAGATGACCCTCAGCTGATACTCTTGAAAGCTCTTAATTGCTCACTAACCAATGAGCCTCTGAAGCACTGGTGGCTTAGCTGGTCCCGGAGGTCAAAGGCATTTTAAACTCTCCCCCTCCCCCTAGAATAAACTCATTGAGCACATCATGTTCCCCCGAGCCAACCATTACACTTCCTCTTCAAAGCTCTTTTGAGACCAACAGAGACGTCAAGCTACCCGCCTGAGTTACCCAGCCTCCAGCTGAAGTGCAAGACTTACACTTCAGGCAACTCGATGATCTGAAAGAGACCCCCAGATCTGCTCTTTTAGCTACTGCTAACGGCTGGGGATTGGTCTTCCAGTGCATGGTGAGGAAGCACTCATTTGAAGAGATATCAAAACATACACGGTCAACTACTTCCCCTCTGGTTGTTTTGTCTTGTTTGTCTTTTCGAGATAGTCTTCCCCTGCAAGACAAGACTGGCTTGAAACTCAGCCTGCTGGCCTCTGACCCATGGTCCTCCTACCTTAGCCTGCAGAGCTACAGTGACTAACGCACATAGCCACATCAGGCTCACAGTCAAATATTACCAAAGACAAGAATGGCGCTACTGAACGTGACTGTCTGTCTTGCCTTCCATTTTACTGTGAATACATCCAAAATGAGCAGGGCTTAGTGGCTCAGGCCTGAGGCAGGAGGATAGCAAAAGTTCAAGGTCACACTGGTAAACTTAGTGAAACCCCCAAAGCGAAGGAATAGGGTAGCCGAGGCTCAGCAGTAGAGGACTGGCATATCTGTGTCCCCCCAGAGAGTGGTCAGAGAGGAGAACTTGTCATTCTTTGTTAGAAATGTTTTTGGCCCAAACATGAAATTATTGATTGAAATGAAGTTGGGACAGAAACCATGACCTAAATTTACTTCGAGAACCTTAATTTTTTGCAAGAAGCCACATGAGTGGAAAGCTGGCATAGAGGGAGCCTTTCATCTAGAGCCTGGGCTGGAATCCTAGGGCCACAACTGACTGGGATTTTGTTTTTGGGGCACAATGCTCCATCGTTTTGTGTCCAGCTAGATTCTGAAAATGAGTATATTAATCTACTCCACACCGTGAGGACTGGCCACCAGGGGGATGCCAACACACACCTCAGGTGCACAGACAATCACAGCTCTTGGTATTTTTGGTGAGGTCAAGTTACTGTTTTAAAGTTTTTAAAAAGTCAATAGAGGTGTAAGGCTTAAATTAATCGGTGTTAACAAAATTAAATGCTCAGTGATAAATTTTGGAACAACAAAAGGAATTGGTGGAAACGAAATTTGGGAATGGTATCAGTTTTATATTTTCTGTGGTCAGATTGTAGGAGAGTGTGAAAGATCCTCAAAGTCAGGATCTTCAAGAGTGAGAGGATTCCCCTTCCCAATAGCCAGGCCTCAGTAGATGCAATCAGCAAGAGGCTTTATTGATATCGATTACATGAGCTTGTGGGCGTCCAGTTGGGCAGACTGGACACCCCAAGCAAGCTTTTCAAACAACTTTTATAGAGTGTAAGGGTTTCAAAAACAAGCAAGCATAATAACAGTGTTTCTATTGGGTCCTGGTTTGCACCTGTTCCTAAGTTCCCCGAAAAACCATAAATCTAGATAAAGCAAACATCAGCAAATTTCAAGGTTCAGTAGAGAGCCTTGGGGACCAGATGTTCCTTTTCAGATAGTGGATCAAAGCCGCAGGCATCAGCAAATTTCAGGACCATATGTTCCTTTTCAGATAGTGGATCAAAGCCGTAGGCATCAGCAAATTGGCTCAAGCTGCAATTTGTAATTTTCTATCTGCCCTGAGTTACAAGTTTCTCAAGCACCAATTCTGGTGAGGGTCTTTCAGTGAGAATTATGGATACTAAAGAAATACAAGGTTTATTTCCTGCCAGTAAGCAGCTTACAGTCAAGTGGGGTGTATGAGATATTCACAAAACAAAGCAACTGGGTGCTGAAATACGGTATTCAAAAAAGAAAAAGAAAGGAAACACAATCTCCTGAACTGTAAGAAAGTAGAGTCAGGGGTCCTGAGTCAAAGACGACTGTGGAAAAGTCAGAGCATCATTTGCATCTCATGCTCTGCTGCTGCCAAGTGGAGAAGGTGGGGCGGAGCACACAAAGGCCTGGCTCTGGGTGCTGGGGAAAGAGAAGCACAGAGGTCCATGCTGAGGAGCAGCAGGAAACAAAATGGCAGATAAGAATAAAAAGACTTCCTGCAAACCAGGGAAGCCGGGAGAAAGGATGCAAGTCCTTAACGCTCAGGAGTGGGCCCATGGCACGGTGCCTGAGTTAGTGAACAGGTCTAGGGCTGTAGAGAATGTGTGAGAGAGCCGGTGGAGGTGGGAAGGCCGCAGGAGACTGTCTGGGAGGCTAGCAGGATGCTGGCAGTGGGAAGGGAGAAAGGAGGAAAACAGAAACTTTTGCCAAAGGACATATGAGACTGACAGGGTGCTGGGGATTGTGCAATGTAGCCACTCTTCAGTATGTGCAAACACGGGAGAAGTGGATTAAATGTGACAAGAAAATCCCCATTTTTAAATTGGGTCATTTTTACCTTAAAGATAATTTGGTATTTTGTCTTGATTTTTTTTTCTTGAGATGGGGCCTTTCTATATAGTTAGCCTGAATCCTCAATCTTCTTGCCTCAGCCTCCTGAGAACTGGGATTAATGATGTGAACCACCATCCCTGTTGCGCAATTTTGAAAATTGTTCTAAATCCATCAAAAACTATTATGAGTGTTTAACCTATCTGTGTCATCCAGCTGAAACACAGAGCTAACTCAAGAGATGCAGAGGTGGGAAGGTTTTTAAATGTTGAATTGCTCATCCTAATAAGTCCACCTAATCAACATTATTCACTTCGATATTTTGTGAAAATGTTTTTCAACTTAAGTCATGTGAACCAAGATAAGACTATATATTATAAACAAGATTAAAATGAGTAAAACAAAAATCCTTCTTGCTTAAAAAAATCATGAAGAACATTTTCTTTAAAAAATGTGACTTGAGTTTTGAAAACTGAAATGTGAAATTGAAATGTGGCCTGGTAGTTGTTCCAGGGGTTATTTATAGCCAAAGAGTGTAAGAGTTGACAATGATGGACAAGCAAAATGTCTCTGTGCGTGGCGGCTGGGGATTGTATTAGGAATAAGAATTTGAAACATAAGCCTTTCTAATTTAAGCTATCATTGTCTCCCCCAGACGATTCCAGGGAGCTTGGCTTTCTGAACAGCCGACTGCTCTGTTCCAACAGTGGAGCTCACTTGACAGAACCTTCTCCATGTTGCATGACATGCAGCAAAGATGCAGCGTGTGAAAAGAAGATGAGATGCCCACTTGCAGAGCACACACATATTTTAGCAAAAACTGTGTCAGGGAAAAGCGGTCCTTCAGAGTAAAGGAGACTTAGAACTGAGATAGCACTGCTTTTCCGGGCGCAGAACACCAGCACCTGTCTCTTAAGGGAAGGCCAGCTTCAGTTCACCTCAGAACACCACGGTAAAATCATCTCACACATGAGGGCACCGGGAGTGTTCACAACGGCAACACGCAGGGTCTCCTGGGGACACGCCCCTAAAGACACCGAAGGATGACCCAGGGGTAGTGGCAGCTCACAGCTGTAACCCCAGCACTCAAGAGGCTGAGGCAGGAGGATCGTGAGTTCAAAGACAGTCTAGCCACATACCAAGAGCTTGTTTCAAAAAATAAAAACAAACAAACAAAAAGAAACATGAAAGACTAATGTACAATCAACTTGTACCCAGACTACTAAATAAAGACACATTTGATAATACTAAAACCCTGAGTTAGAGACAATGAGAACTAAATTCTTTCTACTTAGGCATACTCTCTCTCTCTCTCTCTCTCTAAAAAGTGACACAACATTATTATTCATATTTTAGTTTCCACTTTAGCCACCAGAAAGTTCAGAGCTAAATTCTAACTTTTCCCTTGATAGAGCTTTAATTTATATTTCCTTGTAAAAATAAGATGTATTTATTTGTTATTTTATGTGTGTGACTACATGTATGCATTCCACATGCATGCAGGTGCTCACAGAAGCCAGAAGAGGACATCAGATCCCCTGGAGTTACAGACAGTTGTGAGTTGCCATGTAAGTGCTAGGAACCAAACCTCTGGAGCAGCCAGTGCTCTTAACTGCTGAGGCGCCTCTCCAGCCCCACAAGTTGCGCTGAATTGCATGTATGCTGAACAACTGCTCACAGGCAGGTGGGGTATCTTTTTCATCTATGTATCCCCAAGGTGAGTTTGATACCCAGGAGGTGACAATAGACATTTGTAAGAACAAAGGAGAACGAGGAGAAAGGCAGCACAGAAACATCTTTGCATCGCTCCAGGATGGTAGAGCATCTCACTAGCCACTTGGAGCTGCAGTCAATAGAGAAAAATGCTTGCATGCAGTTTTTCAACTACACTGCTGCACACACTGATGAAATTTTGCGTTTCACTGAGTTCATCCATCCTTGATTAATTGAGTAGTTAAGCACTTCCAGTTACATGTGCCGCTGGGAATTCCTCCAGCTGCCATTAATTTTCCTAAAGATTCAAATCGTCAGTATTTTTCTGCTGAAATGGACCCACTGCTTTCCTTCAACCAATCAAAACCAAGTACTGGCATCTCCCGTTACTAAGGAACAGCTGAGTAACTTACAAAAGCTGCCCCACTGGTTACTGTCATGGCAGATGCGATACTATCCTAGATCCTCGTTTGTTTTGCCAACAAGATGGGTACATCCCGTACATCAGTGAGCCTTGACACACAGACATTAACAGAACAACTTGAGGGCCAAAATGCAAGTAAATACTTTTCCCTGGCTTCCAGGATGACTTAGATTGTGGAAGGAGAGAAGCTACGCTAAAAATCCACACTACATCTCCCAGTGAAACATCCTAAAATATACTACAGACTTGACCCGAAGGAGAGCTAGACAGCTACAATTCCCCCACAGCCTGCAATCAAATGATGAAGAGTGAGCAGGGTGCAGTTTGTTTGGGATGCAAGTCTCCTGCATGGTACAAATGTATGCTAGATGCTGTGTTCTTAAATACAAGATAGGCTGTGGACAAACCTAAGATACTCCAGGAAGATAGATCAGAGCACTGGGCCCTATGCACAGGAGGCCTTCCCCAAACCTGGGGTTCTTACCAACCAGTTGCTTGCTACCTGCCATCAATCTCTTTGCTGATATGCTATATTTTATGTTTACAATTTCTCATATGCTATGGATAATATGAAATGCACATTACTTCAACTTACAACACACCTTCTATATGTCACTGATCTCCTAAACTGAAATCCAACTTGCTCTGCTGCAATATCCTAAGAAGTGTTTGCAAGCCTTGGACAGACATTGTGCTCTCTTTAAGACTCTACAAACATGCACACACACATGAATGAGCATGTGTAAGCTAATATAACAGGATGGTCACAGAAGTATCTTAGACCTTAAAATAGAAAGTAGGCATCAAGCTGAGCTTTTTTGGCCCCTTCAAGCACCAGTTGTAATAGCACTATAATACCTTGACCCCACAAGGAGTGTTTTTCACAGCCTATAGCAATGTCCCTGATGGAAGGCGCAGCACAGAACAAATGTCTAAGTGACATCGAGAGCTGCAGAAATCCAGGGCAAGAAGGACTAGATGTCAGGATCCAATCAGCGGCCAGAACCCCGGCTGTATCATTTTCTGTATGAAGTAAGCTCTGAAAGTATCCACACAACGCAGGATTATTGTATTTCTTCTGTCAAGTTCACTCTCAACTCCTCAGCAGCTACATTGTGCCATCATCTACCTCTAGCAAAGGCAAAACATTCAGAGCAGAAAAAAGTGGCATTTTTTTCCTCTTTATAAAAAAGCATCAAGGGATACTACATCAATAAAAAAATTACTCAGATGCCTGTTTATTCTTAGCCCCAACTGAAGCATAAACAACGGTGTTGGAACATTTAAAATGAAGCGACTCATTGGCCTCCCTGATAAGAACATCACAGCACAAGAGTTTTAACATTAGGAAGCTGGCTGTCCTATGAATAAGGGCAAAAAAAAAATCATTTCCCCCTGTTTGCAGGGGGAAGAAACCATTGTCTTTTGTATTATTGTATAAGTAAAAAATCATTATTGAGCATTAATACCCATGTAAGTTCAAAAACACACAGTGTTCCCAGCTCATAGGTCCTTTCGTGGCAAGAAAGTCTCTTTGGAGTTGCTGTATTTCCAGGAAGCACCCAAGCCACTGTAATTGTCGGAAGTAAAGATGGAGAAAATGCTTCGTTTGAGGATCTTGTTTGTCTAGGGAGTGGAAGCACAGTCTTAATGAATGGTGCTGCTGGTTTAGATGGCCCTGAGAAAGCTTTTATTTGTCCAGATTCACCCTACTCCACCCTATGCCCCCTCACCAGCTCCCCTCAGGCTCAAACACCGTTACCTCCTTCATTCCCCAAACACCCTCCACACATCGGTTTCACTGCTGACCTCTATCTTCGCTACTTCCATCCTAACTCCCACTTGTGCTGAAAGCGTATGTGAGTCCCCTTCAGGTTGCTCTTGCTGACCATCCTCGTGGGCTAGCTCCGCTGCCACTAAGGTCTCCTGATGTGGATTCCCAGTCCCCACCGTATGCACCCTCTGAGGGTGGCACCACGCTGGACTCATGTCTCTTTTCCTTGAGGTTAAGCTCAGGCTTGCTTTTATCAATGTTTATTAGATGAGGGAACATAACTGAGGAACTAACTTGTGGATGCAGGAGAAGCAGAAGGTAGGGGAGAGAAGAGGAGCAAACTGCTAAAGCTACAGATAGACATATTCATTCTGTGTACAGATGTCTGCACTACAGCCATATTTTATGTTAACACCCTTTCCAGAATCAAGTCTTTAATATTCTGACTCCCAAAGAAATAGAACTGACCCAAATTACCTTAGATAGAAATAGCTGCTATCTCTTAAAATAAACCTTTCATTTTAGAATATTTTTTAGATTCATAGAAAAGTTGAAGAGAACAGAGAGCCCCCATATCCCCTTTTTCACCTCAGGTAATGCTAGATGCCATAGATAACCAAGACTTGCTTGTCATTAACTTTTAAAAAAGTTGACATCGGCTCCTCATTTTAATAAAACTCCAGTCATTGATCAGATTTCATCAGTTTTCTGTAAATTCCTCTTATAATCCCAGGAAAATATTCAGGATGCCATGATTATATGGTATTTGTATATATGCTTTTAAAAATGAAATATTATTTGACTCTGAATAAAGAAAACTGCTCTAAAGGCTGACTAAATGGTCAGCCATTTTGTCCAACCCTTTCATTGCATGTGTGATGAACAGGCTGGTACCTCCTTCCCGGGTCTCAGCCAGGGAAGTCAACAGGTCAAGCCCTGCTTCAAATGCACCGTGGCTGTCAGCTCAGGTAGGCTAAGAATAGTTCAATTAGATCAGCACAGCATTTCCAAATAAAAGAAGCTGAGGTAGAGATAATAGCAAACAAGACACCCGGCGGTAAAGAGCACCACGAACTGGCGTTTCAAAGGAGGGCACACGTGGATCAAAAGTCTTCGAATCTTTTTCAAGGGACTTTTGGTGGTTTGGGTTAGAAACGAGAACTTTAGATGAGAAGGTAGCTAGCATCTGCTGCTTCAGAACCCCAGGCAAGAAGGGCAGACAGAGACAGGAACAAAGGTACCACGAGCTTCTCCTTTCAGCAAAGGACCTTTCCAGGCACTAACTGCAGAAAATAAGGCACTCACTGGCTGCTGATGTCCGTGTTGCCAGGCCTTACAAGATAAAAAGTGATGTATTTAGGGTGAGGTGGCGAACTTGAGCACTTTGGGAAATCTGAAAGTAGATACCACGCAGGGACCATTTTGCAGGCAAAGAGAAGCTGGACTTTTTGCCTGATGGCATAGAAGAGAGGTTTTTACTTCTGCTAGAGCAGTAAGGATAGTTAAGGCCAATCAGGATACCTGAGCAGGTGTTCCCAGGAAAGGCCCTGCTGGGATAGGCACTCCCAGGTACCTTCCTGGCACCATTAGCCCTGCGTGGTTTCAGGGATCAGCCTCTTGAAGGACCTCGAAGGTCCTGAGGAAACAAGGAAAAAGGGGTTGCAGACGATGAAAGAGTTACGGAAATCACAGCAAAGAAATTTGGTTCAACCCATCTGGAGACAGAAAGTCAGGGGAAGATTTTCAATACCAACATGCACAAGACCTACAGAGATCAAGCCAGTCATAACCTAGCTCGGAGCAGGAGGGGCTCACAGAGACCAACCCCTATTTGAGAAGCCATTGACAACTGATGGTTGCTGGGGGAGGGAGAGACAGTTTTCTTCAGGGATGTCGCCTAGGAGAGGCTACCCATGCTCCAATCGGTGGCCCTACATCCTTGCGCACACAGACAGCCCTAAGTGGACTTAGTGGGGTTTAAAGCATATGAAGTTAGGAAGGAATGACAGTGGGGGTAGGGTAGAGGAGGAATCAGAGGGGAGGGGAAGAGGTGGGTATGATCAAAATACATTGTACACATGAATGAAATTCTCAAACAGACCAACAGGAAGTCATCTCCAGTGAGGGCAGAGTGGAGGGCAACAGCAAAAGCGTGCCTCTCCCACCCTGAGAGACAATGGGCCTTTTTCACAGTCTCACACAGCTTGAGTGGTCTCGGATTTCCTATGTTTGGAAGGAGGACCTTGAACTCATGACTCTCTTGCCTCCTCCTTCCCCGTGCAGGATTATAGGCATGCACCACCATGCCCAAGTATCAGAGGTTTAAGTCAGACCTAAAAGTGTATTTTCTGATCTCCATGGCAAAGGTTATAAGACACAGTGCTAAGCAACAGAGCTAAGGCAAGAAGACATAAAATCCCATCCCCTAAGCATCTTCTCAAATTCCCTTTCAATTTTGAGCATTGGTGTTAAGAATGGGGAAAGATGATATTTAAGATGCAAAGGATTTGGGAAGTTTTTACAGGAGGGCAACTGCGCTGAAAAACAGCAATAAATTTAGGAACGGGGAAGGGTCAGGTCCGTCCAGTCTGTGGCTGACATACTTCTCTATGGGTCCTTTCTGGAGGTTTCTAGTTGTCTTTATCGAACTGTAGTCTCTCGTCTCATGAAACATAAAGTCATTTCTCCTACAGGACTTCTGGATATACTACTCCCATTTGTTATATGATAATAATAACAATAATCGTAATAGTAATGAGAAATACAAAAGAGATCAAAAATGTAAATTGGGCCAGCATCAGATTAAAGCATAAAATATTTTATGCCAACTTTAATGCTTTCTATAAAGGGGGAAAACCTACTATAAAATAAAACATTCAATATAGGACTATCACCAATTCTAAAAGAGTTAACTAAAAAAAATTACTTTTTGTAATTTATGTTTTAAATATTTTATTCAACATTCATATACAAATATGTGTTTGGATCAAACCCATCCCCATTCCTTCCCCCTCCATTTCCTCCCTTACCCCCCACTTTCCCCTCCTAACTTCATGTTCATGCTCATAATACTCTATCTATCTATCTATCTATCTATCTATCTATCTATCTATCTATC
>LOEQ01004001.1:63711-77696 GCA_001685075.1 Bramus lutescens
TCAGTTCCTGATGTATTGATTTAGTCACTAGAACAAGGTCAGGATGGCCCACAGATGCTCCCCCTTATCTCACCTGACCACGCAGCTATTCTCCTGCCCTGAAATAGATCAATCACTGCTAGTAACCATTTGAATAAGCCAGTCCAATAAGTTGGAAAACAACCTTCAGGTGCCCCCCCTTGTGTCTGTGGCTTTTGCTTTAAAAGATGGACTGTAACAACTATTGGATGTCCTTCATATCCCGAACCTGAAGGACCCTGTCATGACATAATAAAAATCCTCTTGCTTTTGCATCAATTGTGGCTGTGTGAGTGGTGTCTGGAGCAACTCCTCCCTGATGTTTGGACTTCTAGTCCAACAGCTTGAAGGAACTAGTCGTCCTGTTTGTGTCCAACCTTCTGTGCTTGTTGACTTGCTTTTCGTTGATTAGTTTCAGGCCATAGTGTCTTGGGTTTTACAATCTGTTGCATCGTTATTAGTTAAAGTTCCATGGCTTTAATACTTTATTGCTAACTTTTCCTAAT
The DNA here is from genome assembly GCA_001685075.1 of Bramus lutescens. NCBI lineage: Eukaryota > Metazoa > Chordata > Mammalia > Rodentia > Cricetidae > Bramus > Bramus lutescens. The sequence goes on from LOEQ01004001.1 coordinate 64,236, forward strand.
AGGAATTCTGAGGACAGTGGATCTGAGTATTTAAGAATACTTGAAATGCAAAATCAAGTTAAGCTTACTATAATGGCTCACTTTTATATTGAAAGGAGTTAAGTGTGTGCGTCTCAGCTAAATTCACCAAATTGTCAGTGGGTGGCACTCTGTCTTCTATTTAGAAAGAAAACCTAACCAATTGGAGTTTGTGCCAATCGGTTCTCAAGAGTGTTTTATTATATAGTTTCTTTGTGTAGTGTTTTACTGAACATTCTTCCCCTGCTGTGTTTTTTAGAAGAAAATGTGGAAGAAATATTCTTATTCCTCCTACTTGGTTTACTTCATTACTTTTTCTTTTCCTGAGCCTTTATACGCAGACATCAGTTGATGGCTCTGGTGCAAATGAAGGTTATGAATAGCTTGTGAATATAGTAGTGGGCAGTGGTTCCTTTCTTTAAGTCTTCCCTTGTTTTACAGTAGGACTAAAAAATTGTGGAAAATGTCTGAAATGCTTGTCAAAGACAGTCATAGTAAAACTGACTTTATTCAGAAGGTGCTACTAGAGGAGGGCTTGCAGTTGGGAAGAGAGGTTGGTCGGCACAACACTGAATGTAAGAAAATGGGAGTTTATAGTTAAAGAATCAGGAGAGGGTGGGGAAGGTGGGAGTTGCTGGCAGGTTACTAGGAGGAGATATTCAGGGCAAGGGGCAGTTTCTGTTTAAACTGACCTCACAGGATTCTGCTTCTGAAGGCAAGCTAGAATGATGAGATACAATTAGTATTGTAGAGGTAATGCGCCTAACCAGGTACTGAGAGTGAGATGTGTATGGGAGAAGAGCTTTGTCTGGCTGTAGTTCATACCTCATTACCAAAGGGATTTAGGAGAATCTGACTGAAGTTTAATCAAGGAAAAGCTGTTTGTCAAAGAGAGATATGATTGCTTCTGCACTGTAATCATCTGCTTCTGTTGTGCTTTAGATTAGCCTAAAACTCTTATATTGGAGCCTTAGTACATGTCTGATGTCCTTAACTCAGGTACTGTGCTCCAGATCTGAATGAGGAAACGAGGAATATTAAAGAAAACATTTTCATACTGTTCATTTATTTTTATTCAAAGTTGTATATTGCTTCCATTCAGAAATAGTTGCTGTATGTCAAACAGATTACTTACATAGTTTTAAATTGAAATAATAATTTTTATTACAATAATAGTATGTTTAGGATTACCAAAAAGGAAGAATACAAAAAGAGAAAAATCAAGGAAAAAAGATCTTTATCATTGCTAGGTGGTGGCAGCACACACCTTTAATCTCAGCACACTGGAGGCAGAGGTAGGTGGATCTCTGAATTTGAAGCCAGCTTGGTCTACAGAGTGAATTCCAGAACAGCCAGGGATATACCGACAAACCCTGTCTCAAAAAACAAACAAACAAACAAACAAAAAAAACAACTGACGAACAAAACAAAACTAAAAATTGTTTTTTGAATAGTGCCTCCCTGTGTTGCTTAGGCTGTCTTGGATGGAACTCAGGATCCTCTGATCTCAGCCTCCCAGTTACCTGGGATTATGGGTATCCTCAACTTTGCCCACTGTTACTAACATATTTATAAAATTCTTGTTCTTGTTCTCTTGAGACATGATTTATGTAGCCTATGGTGGTCTTGAACAACTGCTCCTCCTGCCTCTACCTCTCAAATATTACAGGTGTGTTACCCAACTCATCTTAATACCTGTAACTCTTTTCTTTTTTCTTTTCTTTCTTTTTCTTTTTGAGACAGGTCTCTAGCCCTGGCTGCTCTGGAACTCACTCTGTAGACCAGGCTGGCCTCAAACTCACAGAGATCAGCCTTCCTCTGTCTCCAGAGTGCTGACATTAAAGGTGTGTACCACTCCGCCTGGTCCATATCTATAACTCTTACTGCGTTTTTATTATTATGCATGTGTACATGATGTGTGCAGACATGATTGTGCCACAGTGTTCATACAGAGATCAGAGGACAACATTGCGGTGTTGATTTTTCTCTTCTTTCACTTTATGTGGGTTCTGGGGATCCAGCTTCCTGGGCCTTCTCACAAACCCTCTTTTGTTTTTTGAGACAGGGTCTCAGGTACCCAGGCTTCCCTCAGACTTATTTTGTAGCTGAGATTGGACTTGAACTCCTGATCTTCATCCCACCTTCTTCCAAGTTAACTGTTTTATTTGATTGTCGGAATTACCAAATTTTCTTGCATGTGTTTTTGGAGTCAGATTTTAAATGTAAAGGATTTTGTGGAACAAGCAAAATTTATTTTAATGAATTTGATTCAACCATGAGGAAAATATTCCTTTTACCCTAATCTTTTGATGAGGATATCTTATTTAGACTTTGGAGACTGAATGGAGAGGCTCTTATATATAGTGTAATTTGCACTCTGTGCAGTTGGTATATTTTGGTAAAATAATTTTCTCCTGTGTCTTAGTTAAGGTTTCTATTACAATGAAGAGACGTCACAACCATAGCAACTCTTAATAAAGGAAACCATGTAATTGGGACTGGCTTACAGGTTCAGAGGTCAGGAAATAAGGGTGCTAAAGAAGGAGTTGAGAGTTATACATATCGATTGGCAGGAATCAAGGAAGAGTGACACACTGGCCCTGGCTTGATCATTTGAAACCTCAAAGCCCACACCCCGTGACACACTTCCTCCTACAAAGTCTCACCTCCTAAATGTGCTACTCCCTAGTAACTAAGCATTTTCAAATCTAGGAGCCTAGGGGAGCCATTTCTATTGTTTTATTCCCCCCCCCCTTTGGTTTTTCGAGACAGGGGTTTTCTGTAACTTTGGAGTCTGTCTTGGAATTCACACTTTAAACCAGACTGTCCTCTAACTCACAGAGATCCATCTGCCTCTGCTTCCTAAGTGCTGGGATTAAATGTGTGCGCCACCACTGCCTATTTTTTTTGTTTTTGTTTTTGATTTTTTTCAAGACAGGATTTCTCCATGTAGTCCTGAGCCATTCCTAGTCAAACCTCCACATCCTGGTACCAGAAGTTATGCTTAAAAATTATAATAATTAAGATCATTTTGTTCATTTGCTGTCATTACTTAAAACACTTAATATAAATCTGGCATGATTTTGAAATGTACTGGTTCGTTCAGGGTGTCCGATTTTTCCTTAATGTTTGCCATCTTGAGCAAATGCCAGTTTCTATGTGGTTGACTCTCTTTTCAAGCTTAATCTTACATTAGTTTATTTATTAATGACACGGTCTCAGTGTGTAGCTCAGCTTGGCTTCAAATGTGAGATTCTCTTTCCTTAGTCTCATGAGTCCTGAAGTTACAAGTGTGCACCAATTTGCCTAGTTTAATCTTGTTTTAAATTAAGCTTCTTTTGCTTGTTTTTTTGTGATGAGGTCTCTCTGTGTATGACAGGCTGGCCTGTGATTCTCCTCCCTCAGCCTCCTGATTTTATAGGTTAATGCCAACCTACCAGGTCTAGATTTTAATCTTATTTTACTTTGAGGCACTAAAGAATGCTTATCACCATCAATTTTTCATTTTCTAGTGAATTTAGCATATGGTGGTAATGGAGAGTATTGAGAAAAAGATCCTGTGGCTGTTTGAACTTGTTCCAAGTTACGTTTGTACATTACTTGTTTTACAAGGCTATCTCAGGTTGACCTTACCTTCCTGGCAGTCCTCTTGCCTCAACCTTCCAAGGGTCAGGATTATAGTCATGTGCCACTACTGTATCTGTACACACTGGGTGCATGGGAAACGTTGAAGATACCACTAGTTTGTGCTTCAAAGTGTCACACTGGCAGGTGGAGGCTCAATAAAGGAATTTGGTGTATACTTCTGTCCTTCCCCTTCCTTTTTATGGATCTGAAGCATGCCAGACAAGTGCTATATAAATGAGCCATTTCCCAGCCCATTGATCAGTTTTTAAACATTGGTACTGGTCAGGAACATAGTCTGAAAGTCATGTGGTTTCTATGTCTTTAGCTTTAAATACTTAAACACTGTGGAGAGAACTGCAGGAGGAACACAGAAGGTTAGACTAACTTTATCATTTACCATAGTGTATCAACATGTGTGACTTACTGAGTGATGGTCCATAAATGGTTGTTTTTAAGTTTGAGCTTTCAATCCGTTAGTGAGTGCAAAAAAATAAGCCAAAAACAATCACCAGACTGTAAATATAGATATTATTGGGGTAAACATTGTTTTAAGAGACTAATTTTTTAGGTTTGTGTCTCTGTGTGTGTTCAAAGCAATAGTCTCTGAACACTAATCATTATATTGCAGTTAAAATCTTTGAAGCATCACCATAAATACTTTTTAACTCTTAAAATCTCACTGAATATGTGTTTTTTGTTGTAAGACCACAATGTAATTGCTTGTATTTGTAATTTATTATTAAAACAAATGATGTGCAAATTTGATGCTTTTTCTTGCAGTTAGCTTCTGGAATTTATAACTTTGCCTGTTCTCTGTGGAATCATCATACAGACACATTCCTGCAGCAGATTTCTTCTGGCAGTGGAACTGCAGTTCTGAGTTCACTAGAGCGAACACTACTGTCCTTAAAAGGTACTGTTAAACCAGATGTGCTTTGGCACAGTTGCCAAGAAGTTGCTCCGGACAGATTTCTTTCTCCGTTGTCCTTAGGAAAAATGGGTTGATTTCTCTGTAAGATAAGAACTAGGGAGCTTTTTTCTTTTTTGAGAAACTTATCAAAATACCAAGTCATTTCAGATATATGAATTGTATGTTACTTTGGTCTCAGTCCCCTGAGTATGTTTTTTTCATGTGCTTCTATTTCCCTTACATTTCTCAGTCTGGTCCCTACTTTTACCATTGTCCCTACAGTTTTAGTTCTAACTCGCTTGGTTGAATGGTGTCTCTTGAGTCTCTTTTCCTTAAACTTGACCTTTGACATTTTTGTGCCTCAGGCTTGCCTGGACTATAGGAGATGGCGGTAGGGAAGCTATTTTGGGCTGTGCTTTCCTTACCGTGTTTGAGCATTCTTGTAGCATCATTTCCATCTTGCCTTCCATGAACCAAGTTCCCCGTGTTACTAGAGCCCACGCTTCCTGTACCTTCTGACCCACCCCTTCTCTTCCCCAAACCAGTCTGGTGGCTAGCACTGTGGTTTCTTTGTTTTATTTGTTTTTCCTCATAGAACTTGGTTTTCTCTTCCTGAAATTAGCCCTGTTTTGCATTTTTAAAACAGTTTTGTTTATAAGATCTTTAAACATACTCAGCCCCTTACCTTGGGATCTCATTGTGCACTCTTGGCACTGTCTAGAGCATCCTTTACATGAACTGACTAGACAGTGTCTGCACAACTCCTAAGCTGAGTTCTCTGAACAAACGTGTGAATGGTTTTAAAGTACTGTCCACATTTTAAGAAATTGAACTGTAGACAATCATATGCCTAACTTAATTTGTTTGTTTTTTCCCAACACAGGCTGATCTAGAACTCAGTATATAGGTAACCTAGGCTGGTCTTGAACTCAGAGCTCTATCTTCCTTTGCGTTTTGAGTTCTGGGATTAAAGATTTACAACACTACTACTACACTCAGCCTAAATTTAATTTTAATATATGGTCTTTGGGCTCATGAACACTATCTAATAGATAATTATATAGTAAAATAGATAGCAATGCTTATTTAATAAAGTGACTTTAATTTTGTCTTAGGCTGGGATGAGGCTCAACATTAGTGTCTTCCCCTGGTATTCAAGAGGCTCTGTGTTCTTCTCTATTCTTCCAGATTGTCTCATACTATCATCCTTGTTGTGGAATTGTGCTGTTTTACATAAATTGCACTGTTGAATCCTTTAGTAACTATGAAATCAGATGTAGTAGCCACATTTTCCCTGAGGAAAGTGGATATAGAAAAATTGCCCTAAGTAACAGAGTACTGAAGAAAGGACTTAAACCTGTCTCACATTCAAAATCCATTACCTTAATTGCCCCTGTGCATAAGGATTTTAGTTACCATAAGATATAATATTCATAATTAAGCGCTCTATTCCAGATATGGAAACAATTTAGTTTTATATTGGTTTTAGGAGATATACCATATTTTCATATAAGCTAAAGTTGAAGTTTTTAGTTGTATCTTTAAATTTCTAAGAATAAATTACCCTCAATGTCAAAATCTTAACAGTTATATATCTAGTATAGCGACATGTGAGAACAAACACTGTTCATGTTGTTCAGAAGAACTGGGTTTTGTACTCACTTAGATGATTATCTGTCTGTATCTGCTAAGGGGGAAGTGTCTTTGAGTTGGTTGAGTTTGTTATTCAGATTCATTATAATTATAATTGTAATAGAATAAAATATAAAGGAATACAGTTCAAATGAAACTTTCTTTGCTTTTCAGTGCTGCGTAAGTTAACTGTGAATGGATTTGTGGAACCTCATAAGAATATGGAGGTGATGGTAAGAAACAGAAAGGATTTATGACAAGTGACCTTGGGAAAGTGTTTGGTGTTTTTTCTGACTGTCTTATCTGGTATTGAATTGGAATAGTTTTTAAATAACTGGCCCTCTAGGTCTTGTGTTTTTTTTTAAATCATTCTCTCTATGTTATAGTGAATTCTATAGTTGTCTGCTTTCACCATATCAAAGTGGCTGTTACATAAAGGAGGGGAAGTGGCTTATGATAGTTTTTCAACTTGTAGGATACACTGACAGCATTAATTTGAATTTAAGTCGAAATGAATCCCTAAGATTTTTAATGCTGTTTTAACATTATTAGGTGAATTCTAAATTGTCAATTAAGTCTTTGATATTTTTCTATATTTAAAAATGAAATATTTTTTCTTTATAACAGTGATACATAATCTTTACAAGAAGTTTGATGAATAAATACATGAGCCTTAGATATAGTTAGTTATAACATGCTTGCCTTCTCATAATGTGAGACTCCTAGCACTGCAAAATGAAAACACCATTCTTTTGCTATGATCAAACATCATGGTCAAAGCAACTCATAAAAGAAAGCATTTTATTGGGTTTATGGTTTCAGAAGGTTGGAGCAAAGGCATGTTGACAGGAGATCAAACACCATGACCAAAGCCATGGAGAAGGCATTTGATTGGGCTTTTATGGTTTTAGAGGATTAGAGTCCATGGTGGAGCAAAGCTTTTTTGACAGGAGCAGCTGAGACTTCACGTCTAGATCTGCAAGCAGGAGGCAGAGAGGACACTGGTAATGGCATAAGTCTTTTGAAATTTGAAATCTGTTCCCCAGTGACACACCTCTTCTGACAAGAGCACACCTCTTCCCACACAGTTCCACTAATTGGGGATCAAGTATTTAAACATATAATCCATGGGGGCTATTCTCATTCAAACCACTACAACCTACACACTAATGGTGTGTGTAAACAACCTTATACAAGCCCATATAGGTTGTTATCATAGTTACAGATCTATTGCTGTGAGGAGATAACATGATCAAGGCAGCTTATAAAAAAAGCATTTATTTGGGGGCTTACTTACAGTGTCTGAGGGGTAGTCTATGATTATTGCAGCAGGAAACATGGAGGCAGGCAGGCAGGAGGCATGGCACTGAAGGAGCAGTAGCTGAGAACTTACATCCTGAATTGTAGGCAGCAGTTGACTGGGCCTGTATAAATGAAGGTTTTTCTCCTGCCTGCCAGTTCACGAATAACTACTCTGAGGCTTAATATTAATAACAAACTGTTTGGCCTATTAGCTCAAACTTATTATAAACTAGCTCTTACAACTAAAATTAACCCATTTCTATTATTCTGTATTTTACCATGAGGCTCTTAGCTTGTTACCTCACATCTTGCTTCCCTGGCAATTGCTGGCATCTCCCTGACTCTGTCTTCTAATTCCCTATATCTTTGCTAGGATTTCTCATTGGTTCTGTTCTTCCTGGCTCTTGGTCAAATCAGATTCTTTATTAACCAATGCTAATAAAACATATTCGTGCATACAGAAGGGCATCCCATGTCAGGCATGGCATGGGCACCCCCGTGACACAGCTCTTCCAGCAAGGCCACATTTCCTAATCCTTCCCATACACTCCACTAACTGGAAACCAAACATTCAATGAGACTATTGGGACCATTTTCATTCAGCCTGCTACAGTTGTACTATATATTCATTCACTGTTGATATGTATCTTTTTTTCTTCTGTGCACAAGCTTATAGCTCTGTAATTTCTTCTTAAATACATGATGAGTTTAGCCCAGTTTACATGTTCTGTGGGGATATTTTGGAGGGGCTGCATGAAGTTGAGGGAAGTAGTACATTTAGGGCCTCCTAAAAGATATTGAAGAGGTTAACTCTTCCTGTTGATTTGCATTTGATGATACGTTGTTGCTGAGCATGATACACACCTGTAATATCATTTTCTTGGCATGTTCTGACAGGAAGACTGCAAGCTTGAGGACAGATTGGATAACTTAAGCAAGACCATATCTCAAAATAAAAAGGGGTGGAAATATACCTTAGTGATACAGGTCTTGCCTAGCATGTGTTGGCCTTGAGTTTGTTGTGTTCATGATCCTTTTCCTTCGGTCTCTAGCTTGTTGGGCTTCTAGGCATATTTGACCAAATCTAGCTCTCAGGTACTTGTTTAAAAACTATGTGCTAGATGTTTTAGAATCTTTAACAAAAAGCGTAAGGTTATGTTTATAACAGAATACATTGAGACATTTTAAAATGTATTCTTTTTTAGGGTTTTTTACATGGAATATTTGAACGTCTCAAACAGTTTCTGGAGTGCAGTAAGTCCTTCCGTTGCATGTTGACTTTAGAACTGACATTCAATACTGTTTATTATTCATTAACAGCTGGGATTAATGAGGGTTAATATAGATTAGTGAATTATTCCTAACTCATCAGCAGCTTCTACTCTGTACATGCAAATTTGTAGATAGTGATTTGTCTCAGTGTCACATTTGGACCGTCTGAATGAGGACTTCATAGTATAACAGATCCTGTATGTGGCTAGAATGAGTGTCTTAGAAGTTGGTAACTAACTATTGAGGCTGAATCAGAAGCTTAGTTTTGCCTCCATATACTTGTCCCAAGACTAGAGGAAACCCTTTCTTAAAATTCTGTGTTGTCTGTGCACTCCTTCCTTTAACTAATACTGCTGTCCTAGGCGTGGCAATTTTGTTTAAGAAATAATATGTATAGGATATGTCCAGTCCTGTTTAGATTATTGTAGATTATCTCTTTTAGTATAGTTTATATATCACTGATATAAATGTTCTTCCTTAAATGATACTTTATGTAATCGTTTGTAATTCAAAGCTTCATAAAGAAAGTTTAGCATTTATGTTTGTGTTTTCCGGTGACTTGTTATCCTTTCTCTTCCATATATGTGATTGTGAACACCTTTGCTTGGAATGCATTTGTACTCGTGTGTGTGTGTGTGTGTGTGTGTGTGTGTGTACAGTATGTTTAGACACTTGCTATCTGAATCTTAATCTCATTTGTAGGGGTTGTTGATTATTTTATGCCTGTCATTTTTAATATAGCAAATACTTTATTGAACCTGTTGCCAGGCATTTTGTATTGTGTAGTTAAATTAAAACAGAACAAAACAAAACAAAACAAAAAAACCCAGGTCCCTTTGCCCTGGTCATCACCAAGATGGTACCAAAGTTAGCTGAATGAGGTATATGTCAGAGTGGATTATAGAGTGATGAGAGAGCAAACGAACGGAGGGACCGACAGTGTCCAGAATGTGCAAATTAGGAGGAAGAGTTTTCAGAATAAATGTATGACAAAATAATAACGAATACATTATTCTTTAGGTGCTTTGTGTTTTAAAAATGCTTCAAATACAACTGATTTAGTCCTTAAAAATGTGATTTGTAATTTGTTGCCAAAATATAATTTTTTAAAAAATGTGTTCACTTTATATTTTAGGATTAATTTTGTTTATTGTAACATTGATGGTTACTCTGTTTATTAGGTACAAATCTTGTTACTGCTTTTTTAATCATGAATTTCTTATGTGAAATATCTCTTTTTGTTAAAGTTTTAATGCTTTTTGTAATTTTACAGACTATTAAACACTTGAATTATATTCTTAATAGGTAGAAGTATAGGTACAGATAATGTATGTCGAGATAGGTTGGAAAAGACCATCATTCTTTTCACTAAAGTGGTAAGCATTCTTTTTTGTTATATATGTTTTTTCAAGTAAAATACACCTCATATTTAGAAAGGAAAACATATTTGTATATTTGTATAGTTTTTACTTTAATGAAAGAAAACATGTTTTGAGTCTTTGGAAAACTGAAATCACCTTTGTTATCTTTAAACTTTAAGAACATGTATAGTAATTAAATTTACCTGTAAAATGTCATAATGTGTAAGTTAACTGGATATAAAAGAATCAATTCTAGTTGGTTATGTAGTGGTTGATGGATTGCCTAGCATGCACTAAGCCTTCCGTTTTGTTAGCACCACTGGGAAAATAAAATCAACTATAATGACTATAAAGTTGATTTTTAGATCTACTAGAGATCTAAGGGGAAAAAAGGAAAAAGTAGTTCAGCTAGAAATAGATCAGATGCAGCTGGTAACAGTAGTATCACAGAGTATATTCAGAATGAGTATCAGAGTATTATCATAATCACCACATCTTTTGAATGGAATTTATGGTTGTACTGCCCAATGCCTGATAAAGTCAATTTTATATAATATTTTATGAAAATTGGGGCTTGGAGAATTGGAAGAAATAAAAAGAATTGTGTTCTATCACTTAGGAAGGCCTCATTGGAGACTGTTTGCACACAAAATAGGTACTTGAAGATGGTCAGAATATCTGTTTTTCCTTTTATCAATGCTTTATTGTTAGGGTTAGATTTGAATGTCAGTATCTTCATTTTTTTATATTCTAGGTAGTAATCAAAATCAAATCAATTTAACCTTTAAAAACCCAATATAAAGCTGATGTGTGTGCTTGTTTGTTTGTTTACTTGCTTATTTATTTATTTATATAGTTTGAGACAGGCTCTTCTCTGTGTAGCTCTGGCAGTCCTAGAACTCAAATATGGTTCATAAAGAAGGCAGTCTTATTTTTATAATGTCTTCTTACTATTGTTCTTTTAAAAAGCCTGTAATATATGCCTAACGTTTTTTATATTGCATTTACTCATTGTTACAAAGTTAATAAGATCTTTTTGGTCTCTGCATTAGAAATTCCAGGAAGTTTTTTATGAGGGTAAAGCTTGGAAAAAAAATCTATGATTTGTGATATATTCCAAGAAGGGTCATAGTGTATGTGAATCTGTCATGCCCGGAGTTCCCATGAAGGTTAAAACTAGTTAAATATTTATTAGAAAATTGGAGTAATATATCCTATAAAGATTTTGTTCAAAATACCATTCAAGCTTTTCTTTTCTTTATAGCTCTTGGACTTCTTGGATCAGCACCCCATTTCATTTACTCCCCTAATTCAGAGGTCACTGGAATTTTCTGTAAGCTATGTTTTTACTGAAGTTGGTGAAGGTGTTACATTTGAGCGATTCATTGTCCAGTGCATGAATCTTATTAAGATGATTGTCAAAAATTATGCTTATAAGCCATCCAAAAATTTTGAAGGTAATGCTCCACTGATTTTTAAAAAAAAATTTTAATCCAAGTGTGATGTAATTACTATTTTAATACAGTTTTTGTGAAATTCATTTTAATATGAAGATCCTATTGTTATGAGAAACACTTTACAATTTAATTTGTGAATATTGGCTTTTAAAGTCAAATTGTTTATATTTCCTGACCTGTTTTGTAGCACAGTAGATGATTTGAAACTTATACAATTTAGGAATTATATTCCACAATAGCCTTTACAGGCTTATTACTATTTGTTTTTATTCTTTTAGAATAAAACTTTTCTTTGACTTCTTACAAAGTTGAGTTGTTTGTAGACAAGGCTGAATTATATGCTGTGTTATCTGGAATGCTTTTTGTATAGGTGTGAAGGTGAATAAGGAAGTCTTGTAGCAAGGTAGGAAGAATGGAAAAGATGGATTGGGAGGGATATCATTTTGTATGTTGGGACAACATAGCAGTTGTATATAAATTATAGTGTTTAGGTTGCAGCTGGACTGATGGACTGATGCATTATAAATAATGGGAAGAGTACCTTAAAGATATACTGAAGTATATCTTTTCTTCTGAAAGTACATTTTTCATTTTACTTAAAAGATCTGGCTTAGAGAAAATGACTAATCTATTAACTGAGAAATTTTATTTTTCTAGATAGCAGCCCTGAAACAATTGAAGCCCATAAGATTAAGATGGCATTCTTCACATATCCCACATTGACAGAGATATGTCGAAGATTAGTCTCTCATTATTTTTTATTAACTGAAGAAGAACTGACAATGTGGGAGGAAGATCCAGAAGGCTTTAGTAAGAATTAACTTTTCAGTTTTCACATGACATATCTCTCTCTTTCATAAACAAGTATGTGTTTGAATGATGGGACAAAAACATTGCATTTTAATATAGCACTTCTAATTTTGTCTCTCTTTCCTTTCCTGTCCTGTCCTGTCCTTTCCTGTCTTTTCCTTTCTTGTCCTTTCCTTTTCTTTCCTCCTCTCCCTCCTCTCCTCTCCTCTCTTCTCCTTCCTTCCTTTTGTTAAGGGTCTTTCTCAGTAGCTCTGACTGATTGTTCTGAAACTCACCATATAGACCAGGCTGGCCTTGAACCAAGTGCTGGGATTCAAAGCGTGTACCAGTAAACCTTTGCCTTTTTAAAATGAAATTTGGAGCTCCAGTGCTGCAGTTGCTTAACGTGTGTATGCTGCTACACAATTAACTTACCTTCTCTTACCCTTTCAGGCAAAGTGAGAAGTAGAAAATAAGTTACTACTCAGATGCATTACACAGTTTTGTTCTGGAAAGAGATGTGTAACATTTTTAGCTGTCCTTACCTGGACATGGTGGTACACACATTTAGTCCCAGCACTCCAGTGGCAGAGGCAGGCAGGCAGATCTCTGAGTTTGAGGCCAGACTGGTCTAAGGAGCAAGTTCTAGGACAGCTAAAGCTACAAAAAGAAACCAAAGAGAAGAAAGAAAGAAAAGAAAAAGAAAATAGCTTGTGTTATGTAGTTTAGAATGAAAACATAGAATTAACTACTAATCTCTTATAGGTTAGTTTCTGTTTTGTGACTGCATCTTGAAACTATACTGGAACTAGATTTTGTAGACCAGGCTGGCCTCAAACTCATAGAGATCTGCCTGCCTCTGCTTCCCAAGTGCTGGGATTAAAGTCATACACCACCACCTGGCTTGTATATTAATTTTTATAGGACAGGAAAAGTATATCTTCTACCCCAAGCTTGTTTTTTTTTAAATTTTTTAATTTAAAATTACATTTCACTTATTAGTGAGTAGATACACATACCTGTACAATTTTTTTCTTCTATTCTTTTGGCCACAGGGAATAAACTTTGGTTGTCAAGTTTGGCATCAAAGCAC
>LOEQ01004001.1:77716-109563 GCA_001685075.1 Bramus lutescens
TTTCATGTACCTGGGAATTTTTTTTAATTGTTAAAAATGCTATTTTCTTTCATCTTTATAGTCCTTAACAGTTGTGAGTTTTAGTAGTTGATAGTTGAGTAGCATAAGTCTGCCAAGGTTGTTACAGAAAAGAGAAGAATCCTGTGTCTAATGAAGCATCTGTGTGGGGCTGCATAGATGCTTGAGTACAGTGTTTACCTCTGGGAGTGTGAGGATCAGAACTTGAATCCCTAGAACCCTCGTCAAAGCCACACGGCATAGTGGCGCCCCTGTCATCCCAGGGTGCAGGATGTGGAGACAGAATTCCTGAGCAAATGTGTTAACTAGATTTGCCTAAGTGGAGAGTCTGGGCCCAGTGAGAGACCTGTGCCACTATAGCAGGTGGACAGTCATTAAAGAAAACACCACTTATATGCACTTATGCACCCCTACTCAATTGGACACACATATAACACTCACATTCACATGTGTGAATACACATATAGAATACCTCTGTGTGAAGCCCTTTGGCTGCACCAGGACATAGGCGATTTTACCCTCTTTCTGTAACTTTGACTAGATACCCAAAGTTGTACATGTTTCTTCAATATTTTAAGATGGCTTTAAACTTTTGGGAACACTTAACCTCTCTGCTTTTATTCAGAAATTATTTTAAGCTATTTGGAAAATGGATTATTTCATTGTACAGTGTGTCCTTTTTTTCTAACTAGAATCTTATTTTTTTTCCTTTTTTTAAATTTGTTTTTTTAAAACAATCTTTTCTCATTTTGCATACCAATCCCAGTTCCCACTCCCTCCCCTCCTGCTCCTTCCAACTTCCCCCTCTCCTTCCAGTCCTCAGAGAGGGTAATGCTTCTGTGGGGAGTCAACAAAGTCTGGCATATCACTTTGAGGCAGACCAAAGCCTTCCTCCTTATATCTAGTCTGTGCAAGGTATTCATCCAAGAGAATGCGCTCCAAAAAGCCAGTTCAAGCACTAGGGATAAAGCCTGGTCCTAGTGCCAGTGGTCCTACAGACTGCCCAAGCATAACTGTCATCCATATTCAGAGGGCCTAGTTTGGTTCTATGCAGGTTGCCCACTGTGAGTCCAGGGTCAGTGAGCTCCCATTAGCTCAGGTTAGCTGTTTCTGTGGGTGTCCCCATCATGGTCTTGACCTCTTTACTCATATTGCTCCTCCATCTCTTCAACTTGGCTCCACCAGCTCAGCCCAGTGCTTTTCTGTGAATCTCTACATCTGCTTCCATCAACTGCTTGATGAAAGTTCTATGATGACAATTACGTGGGAAGGCCAGTTCAGGGGCCTCTCCACTATTGCTTAGGGTCTTAGCTGGGGTCATCCTTGTGGATTCCTGGGAATTTCTCTAGTGCCAAGTTTCTTGCTAACCCTGTAATGACTTTCTCAATCAAGATAGCCCCTTCCTTGCTCTCCCTCTCTGTTCTTCCCCCCTCCCAGCTATACTGTTCCCTCATGTGCCCCCTCCCCCAACGTCATGCTCCCGATTTTCTCAGATCTTGTCTGTTTCCCCTTCACAGGGGATCCATGTATGTCTCTTTTACGGTCTTCCTTATTACCTAGCTTCTCTGGGGTCATGTACTATAGGCTGATTATCCTTTTCTTTTTTGAGTTCTTGTGTTATTTGGGTATCAGGGTAACTGTAGCCTTATCAAAAGAGTTTGGCAATGTCCTTCCGTTTCTATTGTGTGAAGCAATTTGAGGAGTATAGGTATTAGCTCTTCTTTGAAGTTCTGATAGAATTTTTGCACTGAAACCATCTGGTCCTGGAATTTTTTTAATTGGGAGACTTTTGATGACTGCTTTTTATTGCCTAAGGAGTTATAGGTCTATTTAAATTGTTTACCTAGTCTTGATTTAATTTTGGTATGTTGTACCTATCCAGAAAAATGTCTTTTTTTTAATATTTTTCAATTTTGTGGAGTACAGGATTTTGAAGTATGGCCAAATGATTCTCTGGATTTCCTCAGTGTCTGTTGTTATTTCCCCCTTTTCATTTCTGATTTTTATTAATTTGGATGTTCTCTCTCTGCCTTTTGGTTAGTTTGGATAAGGGTTTGTCTATCTTGTTCATTTTTTCAGAAAATCAGCTCTTTGTTTTATTGATTCTTTGTATTGTTTTCTTTCTTTCTTTCTTTCTTTCTTTCTTTCTTTCTTTCTTTCTTTCTTTCTTTCTTTCTATTTTATTGATTTCAGTCTTCAATTTGATTATTTCCTGTCATCTATTCCTCCAACTCTGCTTCTTTTTTTCTAGAGCTTTCAAGTGTGCTGTTGAGTAGCTAGTGTGAGGTTTCTCCAGGTTCTTTATGTAGGCATTTCATGCTATGAACTTTCCTCTTATCTCTGCTTTCATAGTGTCCTATAGGTTTGGATATGTTGTGCCTTCATTTTTGTTGAATTCTAGGATGTCTTTAATTTCTCTCTTTATTTCTTCCTTGTCACCAGGGGTGATTCACTTGAGCATTGTTCAGTTTCCATGAATTTGTAGTCTTTCTGCAGTTAGTGTGGTTGTTGAATTCTAACTTTATGTTTTTTTTTTATTAATTATGTATATGGCATTCTGCTTGCATGTGTCCCTGCAGGCCAGAAGAGGGCACCAGATCTTATTACAGATGGTTGGGAGCCACCATGTGGTTGCTGGGATTTGAACTCAGAACCTCTGGAAAAACAGTCAGTGCTCTTAACCTCTGAGTCATCTCTCCAGCCCCGAATTCTAACTTTAAACCATGGTGATCCAAAAAGATATAAGGGTTATTCCAATTTTTTTGCATCTGTTGAGATTTGCTGTGTTACTGAGTATGTGTTCAGTTTTAGAGAAGGCTCCATGAGGTGTTGAGAAGAAGGTATTTTTGTGTGTGTGTGTTTGGGTGAAATGTTCTATAGATGTCTGTTAAATCCATTTGAGTCATGACATGTTAGTTTTCTCTTATTTTTCTGCTAGTGACAGACTTGTTTAT
Source organism: Bramus lutescens (assembly GCA_001685075.1). Taxonomy (NCBI): domain Eukaryota; kingdom Metazoa; phylum Chordata; class Mammalia; order Rodentia; family Cricetidae; genus Bramus; species Bramus lutescens. The sequence goes on from LOEQ01004001.1 coordinate 80,689, forward strand.
TGGTGAGATTCGGGTGTTGAAGTCTCCTATTAGTGTGTGTGGTTTGATGCCACTTAAGCTTCAGCAATGTTTCTTTTACATATGTTTGTGCTCTTGTATTAGGGGCATAGATGTTCAGAACTGAGACTTCATCTTGATGGATTTTTCCTGTGATTAGTATGAAGTGTCCCTCTTCACCTCTTTTGTTCGATTTTAGTTTGAAATCTGTTTTGTTAGATACTAGGATAGCTACACCCACTTGTTTCTCAGGTCCATTTGATTAGAAAATTTTTTCCCAACCCTTTACTCTGAGGTAATGTTTGTCTTTGTGGTTGAGGTGTGTTTTCATGTATGCAATAGAAGGATGGATCCTGCTTTCCTATCCATTCATTTAGCTTTGTCTTTTTAAAGGTGAATTGAGTCTATTGATATTAAGAGATATTAATGACCAGTGATTGTTAATTCCTGTTACTTTTTGGTGGTAGTGATTATGTGTTTCCTGTCTTTGCGGTTTGCTGGCGTAAGGTTATCTGTTGCCTGTGTTTTCGTGGGTGTATCTAACTTCCTTGGGTTGGAGTTTAACTTCTAGTAATTTCTATAAGACTGGATTTGTGCATATGTATTGTTTAAATCTGGTTTTATTATAGAATGTCTTGTTTTCTCTGTCTGTGGTAATTGAAAGCTTTGCTGGGTATAGTATGTGTTTATTTCCTTGTTCTTTAGTGTCTGCAGCATATCTGTCCAGGACCTGCTGGCTGTCAGAGTTTCCATTGAGAAATTGGGTGTGATTCTGATAAGTCTGCCTTTGTTTCTTGACCTTTTTTTTCTTTGCAACTCTTAATATTCTTTATTTGGTATGTTTAGTGTTTTGATTATTATGATAAGGGGATTTTTTTTGTTGTTGTTGTTCAGTCTTTTTGGTGTTCTTTAAGCTTCTTAGATTTTCATAGGCATATCCTGTAGGAAAAGTTTGTTATATTTTGTTAAATATATTTTCTGTGCCTTTGAGCTGGAGTTCTCCTTTCTCTATTCTTAGGTTTGGTATTTTCATGGTGTCCAATTTCCTGGACGTTTTGTGTTAAGAATTTGTTGAATTTAACATGTTCTTTGACTAATGAATCTATTTCCTCAGTCGTATCTTCAGTTCCTGAGATTCTCTCTTATATTCTTACATCTGTTGTTCATATTTGCTTACCCATATTTTCCATTTTCAGAAATGGTTTGTCTTTTCCTTATTGCCTCTATTTCAATTTTCAAGTCTTAAACTTTTTGAATTGTTTGCTTCACCTGTTTGTGCTTTTTCTTGGTTTTCTTGGCTCTCTTTAAGAGATTTACTGGTTTCTTCCAGTTGTTTTCTTTTCATCCATCTCTTTAAGGGAATTTTTCATTTCATCTTTAGTGGTCTTTTTCATCTTCGTAAAGTTATCTTTAAGGTTATTTTCTTCTTCTTCTGAGTTAGGATGTTTAGGTCTTCATGTTGTAGGACCACTAGGTTCTGGTGTTATCATATTGCTCTTTAGGTTGTTGAATGTGTTCTTGCATTAGCGCTTACCCCCCTCTTCCTCCAATTGGTGCAGTCAGTGTCTTTGTCTCTTGGTCCAGTCCTTACTGTCCGTGTCTATGTCTCAGGGATCTACTCTTGGACGGATCATGTCAGTTGCTGTCTATGTCTTAGGAGCCCGCTCTTGGTCTGCTCTGTGCAGATGCAGTGTGTGTCTCAGTGAACCATTGAGGTCACAGGGATGGGTAGGTTCAGTGGCAGGGTGACACTTGTTGATTACAGGGATTGATGGGGGATGTTGGAGCAGCCTGCCTGCAGGAGGGTTGCCTGCTGGCTGGCTAGTGCTTGTGTGGATGGGGCCTGGGGTTTTATCTCTGGGTCTGTGGCCTAGAGACTGTGTTGTCTAGCTGAGGAACTAGCTGGTCACTCATTCTTGGTCCACTCTGTCAATATTACTTTTTTTTAATGTAGTGTGTATAATTTTATAATGTGTAAATGAATTTTGAATATTGAATCCTTAGGGTTTTTTTTTCCCTAAAGTATTTTTACTTGAACTTTAAACATATAGATAATTTGTGGGAAGTGTGACAAGTTTTAACTTGAGAATCATGGCTGCAAGCATTAAAATGATTCTCAGAGTTGTAATTGTGTATTTTCATCTGTTGGGGAAATGCGGGAAGTTTGAGCTTTTTACCCCCACAATTTTTTTTTCAAGAAAGCAAGAGTGCTTAAAAGGTATTTAAATGAGTGGTTCATGGACACTGTAAAGTACAAAAATGTGATTTGTAGCCGGAGGAAAGGGTCTCAAGAATGGGCATCGAGTGTTAGGGTTCAGACAGTCACATGAGTGTTATGCTTTGGCAGCATTGCTTTAGGTTTCTGGAGAGCATTACTTTTCATGTTTTTAATTGCAGCAGTGGAAGAAACAGGAGGAGACTCTTGGAAATACAGTTTGAGGGTGAGTATTAATGGAAAGAAACTTTGATGGGGAAGAAGCCCTAGTGTTCATTGACAATTCCACATTGGAGTTGGACAGAGTTAACTGTAAATTATGGATTTTAGTCTGAATTTTTTTTATTAGGATGATGACGGTAGACTGCTATTTTCTTTGTTATTTGTTTGAGAAATAATTGTCATTGTATAAATAGAAAACATTTAAATGAAATCTGCCACTTTTGCTTTAGAATGACCCCCTTTATATTTTCTTGAAGTTCTTTTTGATACCTTTTGGTTTTTCAAGACAGGGTTTCTCTGTGAAACCGTGGCTGTTCTAGAATTCTCTCTGTAGACCAGGCTGGCCTCAAACTTAGAAATTTGCCTCCCTCTTCCTCTTGATTGCTGGGATTCAAGGCATGCACCACCACTACCAGGCTGGATACTTTGCGTTTGTTTGTTTGCTTTTTGAGACAGGGTTTCTCTGTGTAATATGTGACTGTCCTGGAACTTGCTTTGTAGTCAAGGCTGGCCTCAATTCACAGCTATCCTCCTGCCTCTGCCTCCTGAGTGCTGGGATTAAAGGCTTGTGCCACCACCGCCTGGTTTGAGGTACCTTAATTTTTAATAAAGTATTTTTTATTGTTTCATAGTTTTTTCTTTTTTTTTTTTTACAGAAAACGTGGGTATTTAGTGGGTTATGGAGGGGAAATGGGAAGAGGGAGAAGAGCAGAGAGAGAGAGAAAGAGAAACAGAGATGAGGGGGTGTAACATGAGGGCCTGCTTGTTGGGGTTTCTGTCCTGTCCAGTTCCCACAGCTGGCAAGCCCTAAAGAAATTACACAGAAGTCTATATTAATGATAAACTGATTGGCCCATTAGCTCAGGCTTCGTATTAGCTCTTATAACATAAATAGTCCATTATTCTTATCTATGTTAGCCACATGGCTCGGTACCTTTTTCAGCAGGATAGATCACATCTTGCTTCTTCCGTGGTCTTGGCAGGACTGGGGAGAAATGGTCTTCCTCCTTCCCAGCATTCTCCTGTTCTCATTGCTCCACCTTTACGTCCTATTTGGTTGTCTCACCTATACTTTCTGCCTGGCCAATCAGCGTTTACTTAAAATATGATTGACAGAATACAGACAGTTCTCCCGCACCAGGGGGGAAGGGGAGGAGGGAGAGAGGCAGAAACTGCCTCTTCAGGAGAGAGACGGAAAGGAAAGGACTTGTTTTACAGTTTTATACACTGATATAATGATGTGCTATATTACCCTTACCGCTTAGTATGATTCTCAGAGATCAGCCTATTGCTTTTGTTATAGGATGCTTTTAAAACACATTTATGAGTAAGATAAAATTGTCTTTATGAGTATTTGTAAAAATGCATATTAAGCTGTTCTTTGTTAGTTATTTTTTACATAACTTACTAATATTTTCTGTGTTGTGTTTTTTTCGGGGGGATGGGGTTTCACAATGTAGACCAGAGTAACCTTGAACTCAAAGAGATATCCCTCTTTCTGCCTCCCAAGTGCTAGGATTAAAGATATGTGCCACCACATACAAGACTGGTTTTGATTGTTTTTGTTTCTACTTTAAATATTTTATTCTTTTCTTTAGAGACTAAGTCTCACTATATAGTCCTCCAGGACTGGAATTCACCATCTAGACTAGGCTGGCTTAGTTCAGAGAGCTGCCTGCCTCTGCTTTCCAAGTGCTGGCATGCTTGCCAAGATTTTATTTTTATTTTAAATTATATGAATGTGACTGTGTGTAGATTTTTGCACATTAGTGTTGTGCCCATGAGTGCAGAAGTGGATGTTGGTCCCATGTGGTTGGAGATATAAGCAATTTGACCTACTTGGCATGAATGACTTTTTAAGCAAATTTAAAAAATATATCTGCACGTTTTGCCTCCATATATTCTATGCACCTCATGTGTATCTGGTACCTAATGAGAAGATGGTACTAGATCCTCTGGAACTTGTGTTACAGAGGGTGTTATCTGTATTGGTTGCTGGGAATCAGACCTAAGTCCGCTGGAAGTACAGTCAATGCCCCCTCTTCTTTTATTTTTAAATGATTTATTTATTATGCATATAGTGTTCTGTCTGCACACCAGAAGAGGGCAACAGATCTCATTACAGGTGGTTGTGAGCAACCATGTGGTTGCTGGGAATTAAACTCAGGACCTCTGGAAGATCAGGTAGTGCTCTTAAGTGCTGAGCCATCTCTTCAGCCCCATGACTCAGTGCTTCTTTGTTGTTGTTTCTGCTGTTTATTTATTTACTTAAGGCTTTATTTAGTTAGCAATTCATTTACTAATTTTGATTTTTTTTTTTTTTGAGACGTTTCTCTATAGCTTTGGAACCTGTCCTGGAACTCATTCTGTAGACTATGCTGGACTCAAGCTCAACAGACATCCACGTGCCTCTGCCTCTGGAGTGCTGAGATTAATGGCATGCGCCACCACTACCTGGCTTTTTATTTTATTTTTTATTTCTAAAAGATTTATTTATTTTATTTTATGTATATGAGTGTTTTGCTTGTGTTTACAATGTGAACTATATGTATATGTTTTCTGTCCAGTAGTTTTATTGGCATTGGATCCCCAGGAACTAGCATTTTAGTTTGTTGGGTGCTGGGAACTGAACCTGGGTCTGCAACAAGTGCCATTAATCACTGAGCTATGTCTCCAGCCCATGCCTCAGTGCTTCTATGTCTGGAGAACTGACTCAGTGATTAGGAGCACTTGTCCCTATTGAAGAGGCCTGAGTTCAGTTTCTAATACCTCCATGATGACTCACAACCATCCTTAACTCCAGTTCCGGGGATCCATTGCCTTCTGGCTCCTTGGGCACCAGACATACATGTGGTTCACTTACCTACATGCAGGCAAAAACCCATACACATAAAATAAATATTTAAACAAAAAAATCCAAACAAAGCATTCTTTATGTAGCTTAATAGTTTCTGTTACTATTTGTATTTGTGTTTCTTAAAAGAAATGCTGTTTTTCATGGTAAATTGAATTTATGAAATACAGTGGTGACTATGTCAATGAAAACACATTATTAAATATATTAACTCTGTCCTAGATACTCATTCATTTTGCTTGCATATAAGTGAGTATGGCTGTAGAATGGTTTTTTAAAGTACAGTGAATTAAAGATACTTTGAGCTGGGTGTTGGTGGCATATGCCTTTAATCCCGGCACTGAGGAGAGAGACAGGCAGATCTCTGAGTTTGAGGCCAGCCTGGTCTACAGATCTACAGGGCTACACAGTAAACCCAGCCTTGAAAAACAAAACCAACCAAAGACAGACAAAATTTGTATCTATAACACCAAATGGTTGAAGCAATGAAAGAAGTTTCCTGTGTGAATTGGCTTTATCTTGCATTCCTTTGTTTTATTTTTTTAAGAAATGGTGCTAGAGATAGAAGACAGGGCCTCATATATGTCTTACTAGGAATCTGTTCAAGCACTGAGCCCCAGCCTCTATAGTTTTGTTTTTTAATAAATCAACAGTTGGAAACATTTGTTTTAGAATTTGAAGAATGAGTGTCCCTTTACTTTATTGCAATAGCCAATATAATATGACATTTTTTAAAAACTAGGAATCTGTTCTTTTTTTCTCCCTCTCTAGCCTTGCACTGAAGTATTATTTATAGATATATTCCATGAATATAATCAGACTCTTACTCCAGTACTGCTAGAAATGATGCAAACTCTTCAAGGTAAGCTCTTTGTAATGGTTTGCCATTTAATGTTGAGTCAAGATCGCCTAAATGTTTCCTGCATTCACTGCTCTGTGTCCTGGTCATACACTGAATACGAATTTGAGAAAGACTGAGTGTGTTCTTTCCTGCAAAAAGTGGTGTTGAAGTCAGCCTGGAATTACAGTTTTGAATAGGATACATCTTGCTGTTGTAAACAAATAGCACCAAATGACAGGTGTGGGAAACTTTCTCTAGAGCGTGTTATAGAAAGTAGTTAGAAAGGCTCAAATAGTTTGTTAGCCTTATAGTTGTAGCAGTTAGATTGAAAGGAGATAGATTTAAAAGATGACAAAGCAAATTTTGGATATTTGATTATTGTACTTTATACACAAGTAATACTTTATACACTAAGTAACTTTGATTAGACTGTCAGATGACAAAGCAAACTTTGGTTATTTGATTTTTGTAGTAGTTAATTGCTAAGTAACTTTGGTTAGACTGAAGCTTCCGGATACTGTGGTCACACTGGCTTTGTTCATTCTTTACCTCAGTGCTTGGCATACTTCATTATTATTTGTTGATTGATTACCTTGAGTAACTAATTGATGTGCTGGGAACAAGAAAGTGATCAAAAGTGCTTACACTTCTAAGTCGTTACTTCATATACAGTGGCATGCACTTTTGGAGTATTTTTAAATTAGAAAAAACCTTCAGAGAGAAAAGTCTTCAAAGACGGGAGGAGTTGAAGACCCCTCAGACAAGCCAGGCAAGGCTTTTTCCTGGAGCAATGGAGGAGTATAGGAGTGTATCCAGGAGAAGAACATGCTGGTAGATGCTGCAAAAACGCCTAGAAGGCAGATGGAGAGTAGATTACCCAGTTAGTTGGGTCAAGACCTGAGTAGGTAGAAATGTAAAGAAACCTGAACGTGAGGATCTCTTGGAGAGAAGGAGATTCTTAACCTTTCTTGTTCTCTCTGAATCCTATTAGAGTTTGTCTCTTTAAATTATATGCCAAAAGGAAAAATAAAATGCCCATTGATTGTAGTAATCGTTAAAAGTAATTTGAGCTTTGTTTATTTTCATGTGGTTTACTTACAATATATAGTTAATTTCTTTATGGACAGTTAGAAATTACTAAATTTAATGATGCTTATACTTCTTTTGTTACTCTGTTTTGATTTTGCACACTTTTAAGTCTGTTCTCAGCTTAATTTTTTTTAGCTACTTTAGGAAAAGCCAGATGTGTTGGCTAGTTTTATTTCTGTTTAACATAAGCTAGAGTCATTTAGAAAGAGGGATCCTCAATTGAGAGAATGCCCCCACCAGACTGGCCTGTGGGCAAGTGTGTGGTACATTTTTTTGACTGATGATTGATGTGAGAGGACCTAGCTGACTGTGGACACTGCCACTGCTGGGCTACTGGTCCTGGGTGCTGTAAGTAAACAGGCTGAGAAAGTCATGATGAGCAAGGCAGTGAGCAGCACTTCTTTGTGGTCTCTGGTTCAGTTCTTGCCTCCAGATTCCTGCTTTCATTTCCCACCCTGATTTCCCTCAGTGATGAAGTGTAACTTGAGAGTTGTAAGGTGAAATAATCTTTCACTTCTCCCAAGTCACTTTTGACTTGGTGTTTTATCATAGCTATAGAAACCCTAATTATTTGGGATATATTCTCCTTGGTTACTCTTTGCTATGAAGTTTTTCAGTGACTTCCCAGTTGAGTTTTCTTTCTGGTTCTGTATCAGTTTTCTTATTTTGGGTGTACTTACTCTAGCTGATTGGAACGTTAAGCTTAACAATTCATGCTTACCGGTAACAAAGTACTTTGAAAAACATACTACTTTTTTTTTTTTTTAAGAAGATACATTTAGGTTAATTGTGTTTTCCAACTGTGGGGTCGTCCTTCATGAACAGTACTTCACGATCTGCCAACACTTCATTCTAAAGTCTTTAAATTTCATAGTGACAGTCATTTCTATGAGATGTATATACAGTGGATTACTACTTAGCATTAGTAAAGATAGAATCCATATCATTTATGGCAACATGAATGGACTTAGAAGATACTATGGTAGTGTACTGTTTCACATGTTTTCACCTACACATAAATATAAAATAATAAAGTTCATAAAAGCCAAGAGTAGATAGTGTTGAGAAAGGTTACAGATGAGGAAGTGAGATAATGGTCAGAGCACAGAACATCAGTTGGGATAACTTAAGGCTGTTTTATAAATGGTGGCAAAAGATAGTCAGCAGGAGGAAATATCAGATGCTAGTTTTAAAAAAAAAATTAAGCTGGGCGGTAATGGCACACGCCTTTACTCCCAGCACTCGGAAGGCAGAGACAGGTGGATATCTGTGAGTTTGAGGACAGCCTGGTCTACCAAGTGTGTTCTAGGACAGAGAAATTCTGTCTTGGGGAAAAAAAAACATTAAGTATTTGAGGTGGTGGGTAAGTATCTGAGGTGATGGGGTATTAACTAGCTTGGTTTAATTACTCTACATTGTTTGAACAAATTATAATCTTTTTATACATCATAAATGTCTATGAATCATATATTTAAAATACAAATTTAAAATACTGCTTTTTAAAAGTAAGTTTTGCCCCAGAAGACAAGTACTACATGTCTTACTCGCATGAAATAAGTGAATATTGGTCTCAGAAGTTGAGAGAAGAATGGTGACTTCAGAGGCTGGAGAGAAGTTGGCGTGGGATGGGAGGAGAAAACTAAATAGGTGGCTAAGTTCTCATGTGCTATTGAACAATAAAGTAATTATTGAATAATAATTTGTTTATATTTTAGAAACTCAGAAAGACAGGCTTTGAATGTTTTTACCATAAGGCTGTGATAAGTGTTTCATAGATATGCTTAACTTGATTAGAACAGTGTATAGATATATTAAACTTGTTTGTTCATATATAATTTTTATGAGTTAAAATTAGTTTAAAAGTTTGAATTAGGGTTTTTAAAATTTTTTACAGATAATTTCTTCCCTTTTTTTTCAGGTCCAACCAATGTAGAAGATATGAATGCACTGTTAATCAAAGATGCCGGTATGTTGGACTTAAGTGATCTAGAAAGGTGCATTTGTCCAGTACATGGAGGATCTGTTTTGTGGTAGATTTTGTGTTATGAGAATTGGGATGTAAAAATAGCTAAAATATAAGAATCGTCAGTTGAAGGGGATAACTAAGTATACAGTTAATTCTACTATTGTATGAAATGATTAATGCTAAAGCATGTGTGGAAAACAAGGGAGTTACAGATAAAGAACTGTCACAGCAGATTGTAAGGTGAGGGTGCCAAAGGAGGGCCCCAGGAGGGCTGCAGCATTAGGACGACTGAAGGTAAGATGAGCTGGTACAGGTAGAGTTGTACATCTGACTGCTCATTGCTTTAACTGCACAGTAACAAGCAGTTAAGGGATTGTTGTGCAAGATGAGCTAGGGAAAAATAAACTGGGGCAGATAGTAAAATACAGCTTTCATTTAGAATCATATTTTATAATACTTGAAATTTGACTCATGTTACAGTGGATTTAGTTTTCTTTTTGAAAGTACTAAAGAGTGGGAAAAACCTGGAATAAAATAATTTAAGCAATGTCTCTAAAATGTTTTTTAGTAATCTCAATGTTCATATTGTATATATACAATATCCATATCCTTATTGTATATATATATATATATCCTTAATATATTTCATGTTTCAAAGTAGGTTCAGATTTTTATATAAGACCAATTATCTAAAATCTTTAATTTCTTTCTTTTCTCTTCACAGTGTATAATGCTGTGGGATTAGCTGCTTTTGAGCTGTTTGACAGTGTTGATTTTGATCAGTGGTTTAAAAATCAACTTCTTCCAGAATTACAAGTTTCTCATAATAGGCAAGTAAACATCTATTTTACTTTCTTGATTTTTGAAATAAAAAAGTATTATAGTAGTATATTATTTGTGTTTTAAATAAATAAAAGCTTGCCTGAAGATAAGAGGGAAAGCAGCCACACTAGTCAGCCATACAGGCCAGGGAGTAGTAGCACACACTTTTAATCCTAGGACTCAGGAGACCAAGGCAGGCTAGACGTCTCTGTGAGTTCAAGGCCATCCTGGGCTACACAAGATTGAATTTGTCTAAAAGAAACAGAGCTCACACAAAGGCGATCCCAGTATTAGGAATCACACACCTTTAATCCTAGCACTAGGAAGGTGGAGACAGGAGTGATATGGCTGGGCAGAGAGGGAAATATAAGGGGGAAGAGACAGGAACTCACTGGAGTGTGTAGTCTCCAAGATTTGTGGAGACAGGATCTTGTCTATTTTTGGTCCGAGGTAGAGGTACGAGCCAGTGGCTTTGCTTTTTTGGTATTCAGGTTGAACCCCAATAACTGTCTCTGGAATTTTATTATTCGTGCTATAAGGTATGATTTTACTTGTATTTATCACACAGAAAAAATATAAGACCTACAGATATTATACAAATATAAGCAAAAGATTTATCTTTTATGTTACTTTATCTTAAGTGTAAATCCTGAAAGAAGTACTTGATGTAATAAGAAATAGTTTGTAGAGCCTGTCGTTGGTGGTGCATGCCTTTAATCCCAGCACTCTGGAGGCAGAGGCAGGCGAATCTCTGTGAGTTCAAGACCAGTTGGTCTACAAGAGCTATTTCTAGGACAGGCTCCAAAGTTACACAGAGAAACCCTGTATTGGGGGGAGAGGAACTAAAGAAAAAAAAAGAAATAGTTTGTAGGCGAAAAGAAATAGAACTTTATGTAGAGATGAAGGCAGATGAAAGTTCTCTGAGTTTCTGGGAGAAGCTATGCACAAAATAAGACTGTTGGCTGCAATGAGGTCTAAGGTCGTAAGTAGCCCAACTGAAGTGATAGCCACGAAGAGTGAGTGTTGTGGGGACACAATAATACAGTTCGTCTTTGAGACAAAGTAGAGTAGATGGAGATGCCTTGCGTATACAGAATTTGAATGTACTTGACATTCCTACAGAGGTGCTTAATTTATTATTACCAGATCCATATGGCAATTAGTACCACCTTTGCCCATTTCTTTCACTTTGCATTGTGTATTTTAATCTGTAATAGATCAAATGTAAGAGGAAAAGGTTTTTTGTGGTTTTCATAAGTCATTTCTTTGTTTAAAATTAGAAACTAGAGAGTTGAGAAAGCTATGTTTAAGAGCACTTGCTGCTCTAGCAGAGGACTCACAGTTCCTGGTATCTACATCAAATGGCTCACACAGGCCTGTAACTCCAGCTTCAGGGAATCTAATTCTGTCTCATGGCCTCTGTGAACAGTGAACTCACATACACAAACTCTCCATACCCTCCACGTCACCTATCATGTGCATGTGCATATGTGTGCAGACACACAGTTAAAACCTCATAAAATACAATAAAATCAGAAACTGTAATAAATATTACAAGAGGTTTTTTAGGGTGTGTATGTGTGTGTGTACAAAGGATGAGCTAAACTGTTATCTAGTGTTTTGTAGTCGGCATAGTACATAACTTTATAGTACATAGCCTTACATTAATAAACATTTGTTGACTAGAATAGATCATTTCTATATAAATTATTTTATAAATTTTTAGAGTCATTGAATTAACAACCCTTGATCCTAGCTACTCAAGAAGCCAAAGCAAGAAGACTTTGTGTTTGAGGCCAGCTGGCATTGCATAGTAAAGTTGAGGCCAACAAAACAACATATTGAAGTTGAACCACCTCCCCCCCACAGCATAATGAAAAGTGATCTTAAGCTTCTCCCCACAAACACCAGCAAAGTTATAAACCTGAAGATACTTTAAAAGAAATTTGGCCAGTTAAGTAGTAATTTATAGCTTGTCCTCGGGAGGCTGTTGTGTATGAAATAGCCTCTCACAGTGCCCACAGGAAGCTCGAGAGCCTTTGAAGGAGTAAAAACATACCCCTAGAAAGAATTGTGAGTCCCTTTATCCTTACACCAGGGAGGCCATTTGATTTAAGACCTCACTGTCTCATATAGTACTTCCCCTCAGATGCTGCTGAACATTTTGAAATGTGCTTATTGTTGCTGAGAAATTAGTTTCAGTTTATTTAAATTTATGTACAGAACTATGTAAAATATGCTGAGTATATGTTGAAATGTTAATATTTTGAGAATGTTTGGATAAATCAAAAATATTTGGCTTGCTTCCTATTTTCTGTTAGACTGATAATCTAGACCAATGTTTCTCAGAGTTAACGTGCATTTGTTTGACTCACTGATAGGTTGTTGTCTTGTCACGTGCAAGTCTGGTCTAGTCAGCGATACACACGGGACAATGCTCTTATAGCCTGTGCTGCTGCTGCCAGTTTAGGGACAGTTCTTCGAGACCAGGCTGCTGTAAGCCTAAGCTGGCTGGATATGACTGTCCCCTTGGAATTTCTGAGCTTTATTTTCTTTATTTAGTGTAGAACTAAACATGGAAATCTCTGAGGTTTCAGTCTGAAAACTGATAGTTTCGTTCCTTCACACTACACGCCTTGTTATTTTTGATTCTGTGACTATTTAAACAGCTCCTACCCCTGGAAATGGCATTCTCCACTTTTCGTTTAAGTGATATTTATCCTTAAAGGTTCTCTCAAATCCGTTCCATTTACTGTGTTTTAATTCTTATTGCTGGGCTGTATAATTTAGAGTTAAGGAATGTTTACATACATTTGTTGAAACTTTAGTGAACTTTTTTTCTGTTCACTCAATTATCTTTTAAGATTGTGACCTTCTAAAATAACTGTATATTCATCAGTTTGTTTTGTTTTTACTCAGAAATAAATATAATTTTGTCACTAAAGGTTTATGTCAAGAAGATAGTTTTTAGTGGAATTCTAAGACAGAAATATTTTGAATTTGTCACTTTTCTTTTTCTCTAAGAAAAATCTTGAGAAGCATCACTTTAGTTAAAACTATCAGAAATAAATTATTGTTACTGCTAATTCTCTGCAATTTTAATGATTTAAGTCCGCATATTTATTCTAAGTCATGTTTGGTAATTGCATACCTCTTTCAGAATCATGTAGCTAGAATCAGCAAGCTTATGCAGATATTATTTAGATAAACATAAAGGCCTTTTTTTACAATGAATGAAAATAATATTTATGAGATTGACTGATGGAAATAGAAATATGGATATAGGCAATTATTATTATTTTAGTAAAGAAAGCTGCCAGCTACAGGATTTATGGTGTTAGCGTTGTTTGTAGTTGCTTGAGGAAAAGAAATTTATATAGCTATCTGTGGTTCAAATGCTTTTGTGTGTGATACTGTGGATCCACCAAGGATCATCTTCATGTGAGACAAGCACTTTACCAAAGGTCGTCACTCTAGTGCTACCTCCTCACTCAGACAGTCCTTGCATTCCCTGTCTCCCTTTCCTGGAAACTGGGATTACTGACTATTGCAGTTCATCAACACAGAAACCTCAGAGAACACCGTACCTGTATCTAAGAGCTTGCATTTCCTTAGATCAGGACATTACTGTTTCTTTTGTATTGATTTTTAGAAATTGATTTTTATGTAAATGCAAATTACATTTTTTTTTACTACAGTTTAGATTTAAATGGAATTTACTCTAAGTGAAGTAGAGCTCTTTAAATACTAAATATTCCACTGATTTTTTTTTCTCTTCCACCTAGGTATAAACCATTGCGACGCAGGGTAATTTGGCTCATTGGTCAGTGGATTTCTGTGAAATTCAAGCCTGACTTGAGGCCCATGCTGTATGAAGCAATCTGTAATTTACTTCAAGATCAGGATTTAGTGGTATGTCAGCCTGATGAATCAGCGTCTCTAGACCCCAAAACCTGCTGTACAGTGTCAAAGGTCTTTCTTAAAAATGGCTCCAGAGGAAAAAACCCTGGTTCTAGAGAGTACGCTAGTTACTATTACAGGGATAGGAAAGTGGAACACTCAGGAAGGGAATGGGTTATTAGCCAGGAAATTAAGGTTTTTAGATACTATTTTAAAGACTAGAAGGTAGAATTTAGTCATCTTACTTGGTCTGGGAACTAAAGTTATGTCAGCTGGTGCCAGCTTGGCTGATAAAGTCAGAACAATACGATGTTGCTCGTATGTACTCTCAGATAACATACTCTATGCATTGAAATATGAGTCTCCGAGTCTAAAGATTGTCTGTGGGTTTAGAAAAGCTCAGATCATTGGGGATTTTGGAATCTTTGCTGTAACTGAGGTTAGATTAAAGGTGGAATCTTGAACTCCTCCTTCTTCCTGCCTCTCTTTGTCCTTTCTCCCTTTCTCTCTCCTTACCCCTTTACTTGTGTGACCTCCAGCTTGCCAGGTTCCTTCTTTTTATGACGCTTTGTTTTCTTTTTTCCCTGGAATCTTCTGCATGCTATTTTCCTTCATCTCATGCTCTCCATTCACCTAATGGCAAATTCTTCTCTTCTTGGAAAGCCTCCTGCCATAAAGGCTTCTTAAGCAATTATAGAAAAGCTGGGAAGGTCAGAAATGATGGTACTTGTTCCTTTTGTCACCTGTTACAAACTCAGGTTTGTAATCCTTTCAGTTCTGCACGGCATATGCCCCGTTATTGGATATAAACAGAATCAGGAAATCTAGTACTAATGATTTTTCAGTAGTTCTAAAAATGATTAAAAACTCTTATTGTACTTTGATTTTTTTTTAGGTTCGAATTGAAACAGCAACAACTCTGAAGTTAAATATCCTTCAAAAAATTTTTTTAAAAAAAGATTTATTTATTTATTATGCACATCTGAAGAGGACACCATGTGGTTGCTGCGAACTGAACTTAGGACCCCTGGAAGAGCAGCCAGAGCTCTTAACTACTGACCCATCTCTCTAACCCTAAAGTAGTTTTAATTTAAAAAAAAAAAGTGAAACTTGAAAAAACTTTCTAAAGGACTTAATTGTAAAGAAGTTCAGCCGTTTTTGTTGTTTTGAATTAGAGTGTCCAGCCTGACCTGGAACTCTACACAGTCAAGACTAGCCTTCAACTTCTGGTCCTCCTGCTTCTGCCTCCTAGTGTTGGGATTTAGGTCTGCACTGCCACGCTCGGCCTTAAGTTTAGCATTTTAAAATTGGTTACTTTGTGAAATTTCTTGATACGATAGTTAAAGTGTATTTTCCCCAAAATGTATGTATTATAAACATATATTTGTTATTTCAATAATTTACTGTAGATGTATTTTTGTCTTGATAAATTTCATGTATTTTGAGTATTCCTTAACTATTTACCTGTTGATGATTTTGAATTTAGAACAGATCAATTTTTACCGGTAAGAATATTGGTTTCGAGGCTTTGTAACAATTTTTACTTATGTCTTTGAAGTATGTATATATATTGCTTTTATAACTGAATTTATATGTATTTTTAATATTTTAAAAACATACCTTTATTTATTTATTTATTCATTCATTCATTCATTTATTTATTTATTTATTGTGAGAGTGTGTGTGTGAGCATGAGCATACTTTGATGTATGCACCTTTAGCAGTAAAAAGGAAAAAATAGTCTTACATACTGGCAGCTTAAGTATTGATAAAGTTTTATATTTTTTCTTATTGCTTTGACATATTTATATTTATTTGTGTTTGTATTTGTGTATTTGTATATGGTGAATTCTACATTTCAGAACCCCTGTTCTTTCTTCTACTGCAGTATTTGGAGACCATGTTCACACTGCTTTTTCAGCTGCTGCAACAGGTTACCGAGTGTGATACAAAGATGCATGTTTTGCACGTCCTCTCCTGTGTGATTGAAAGAGTCAATGTACAGGTAATTTGTGAAACAAAAAAACAAGTGTCATGTGAAAATATATATAGAATTTAATATCTTTGCTTTATCTATATTGTGGAAAATATAAAGTATTCTTACAGTGCTTATAACATAGATGGTCATTTCATTTATGTGTTTTTCAGAATTGACAGTTATATTTGAATTTATTAAAAGTGACTAAGAAATGCCAGTTGTGTTGGCTAGTGCTTGTTAACCCAGTGACTGGGAGGCTGAGGCAGGGGAATGATTAGGTAAGACCCTGTCTCTAAATACCAAAAATGAAAGACTCAAGAATATTTAAATATTAGCATTATATCTATGGTGTAGAGGTATTGAGAAAGGAAAATGTTTTAAGTTTTAAAGATCTAGTCTGTGCTTGATAATCTTCAAGTTCAGAGTGTTTAATGTCTTAGCAATATGTATTTTAGCAAATACAAATTTTGATAGGAATTTGTTTCTACTCTTTAATATGTCCATAGATTCTTCTAAAATTTGTTATGTATGTGTATATGTGCACATGTATGGCACAGAGGTGAGAGGACAGCTCTGGGCAGTAGGTTCTCTTCTTGCACCTTGTATTCAGGCAGGGTTTCTGTTGTGTGGTGTTTTACTTTTTTATCTTTTTGAGGGGCCCACTACTTAGCTCCCAAATAAATCATACGCAGTCTTATTGTTAGTTATGAATGCCTGGCCTTAGCTTGCCTATTTCTTGTCCGCTCTTCTTAACTTAAATTATCCTGACTATGTTTTCCCTCTGGACTTTTATCTTTTTTACTTCTATGTACCTTACTTTCCTTCTTCCTCTGTGGCTAGATGGCTGGCCCCTGATGTTCTCCTCTCCTTGTTCCCTTGCTCGTCCTCGTCCTAGCTCTCCTTCTATTTACACGTTCTGCCGCCAGCCTCGCCTGTCCTTGCTCCTGCCTCATTATTGGCCGTTCAGCTCTTTGTTAGACTATCAGGTGTTTTAGACACAGAATAAACAAAAGCCACACACTTTAAAATAATATTCCCCAATAGGTTTCTAGTTGTGCCACCGATCTGCCTTTGTGAGTGTCTAGCTGATTGTCTTGTTTCAGCCTCAACATTTTGCTGAAGTTCTTGGTTGCAGATGCTCACATGGCAGCCAGCTTTTTACAGGATTCTGGTAATAAGAGCAGTCAGGTCAGTTTTGCTCAGCAAGTGCTTTTTATTAACTGAGCCATCTTCCTGGCCCTAATTTTACTTAAAAAGTTTTTTTAACTTAAAAATCAAATATATATATATATCAAAAGAAGTATACAAAAGTATAATACAAAGATAATATACTGTATATAGTATAATACAAAAATAAAATACTAAATATGCATACATGTATTTGGTATTTTTGCTCACATATATCCATTGCTTAGTTTAAAAATGTTTAAAATTTTTTAATCTTTTTATTTATTCTTCTCTTATATAGTACATACTGACCATATATAAGACTGTACTCCTTCCAGTCTCCCCTGCCTTCTCTTCCCTGTTTCTCATCCATTGCTCCTATGTTTTCTTCAGAAAAGGGTATTTTACGCCTCCCAAGAGATAGCCACTAAACATGGCATTATAAGTTACAGTAAGACTAGATACAGACCCTGACATCAGGACTGGACAAGGGAACCCACTAGAAGGAAATGGGTTCCAAGAGCAGGGAAAAGAGTCAGAGACACCCTCAGTCCCACTATCAGGAGTCCCACAAGAACACTAAGCCAATAACCATAACATTTATGCAGAGGACCTAGTGCAGACCCATGCATGTTCTGTGATTGCTGCTTCAATCTCTGAGTTCCTATGAGCCCTTGTTAGTTGATTTTTGTGAATCATGTTCCTGTGGTATTTTCAACCCCTCTCCTTTGGCTCTTACAGTCCTTCCTCCTCCTCTTCCATGGGTTTTTTTCAAGCTCCACCTACTGTTTGTCTATAGATCTTTGCATCTGTTTCCATCAGCTGCTGGAGAAAGCCTCTCTGAAGTCTCTGGTCTGTTCTGCTTCTGGTTTCTGGTCATTTAGGCAATGCCAGGCATGACTCCCTCTTGTGGCATGGGTCTCAAGTCTCAAGTTAGCTCAGTCATTTCTTGGCCACTCTCACAGCTTTAGCCACTATACCCCCAGCTCATCTTACAGACAGGCAAGGTTTTGTGGCTGGGTTGGTGTTCTATCACTGGGAGTATTGCCTGGTTATAGAAGAAGGCCAGTTCAGGCTCTGTATCCTGCATTACTAGGAGTCCTCGCAATAGTCACCCTCCTAGGTTCCAGGAAGTTTCTGCTGTACTAAATCCACATCACCCTCTAAATATCCCCCCATTCCAGCTGTCTCTCTCTGTCCTTCCCTCCCCTACCTGATTCCTCCTGTTCCTTGTCACCCTACCCTGATCTTTGTGAAAAACAAATCATCCAAAAAACAATGATACAATTTGTTTATGCCTCTGGCTTTTATATCTTAGTTCACCACTTTATATATTTTTGGAAAGCAGATAAATATTTCTGGGATAGTTAGTTTTGGTGTTCACAGACCGAGACTACTTTTGGATCTACTTATTGGTAAATTCAGACACCGTGCAATAATCTCAGAGCCATTGATGAGAATAACTACTAATTACTGAGTGATGATCATACGCCACTCTTCTATGTGAAGTGCTCTGCTTGTATTTCTCATTTTATGCTTACAGACTTCTTTGGTGGAACTTAAAATGAGTAACTGGTCAAAAATTTATACTTTGTTGTAGTTTCTTGAGGCAGCAACTCATGTAGCACAGTCTGGCCTCAGTATAGCCAAGAATAACTTTGAATACCTGATCTTCCTGCCTCTCTCTCAGTTGTTGGGATAACAGGTATGTGCCATGGTATTCAAATAAAAGTTCATAAATTTTGATGGTAGTGCTAGTCTTAAAATTAAACAATGCTTAATTGAAAAGGCAGGTTTGAGTCACTGTTAATTATTTAGAGCAGATCTTGACACTGGTTTAATGTAGTATTTCTTAGCACTTTGGGATTTTATTACAAGCATATTATTTCATTTGGTGATGGCTTTTGAACATTTAGTTTGCTTATATAGATGTTTAACTGAAGGTGTTTTTGAAACTGTTAAGTCTCTGTCCTTGGTGTTCAGCTTGAGTAAGGTATTTAAACTTGTGTCAAGTACAAAATGGAATTATAATTTGACCTCTGCCAGTTAACAGTATAACATGATATGAAATTATTACAAATGTCTAATATGCTTTAGAGTGTCGTGCATTTGCAGTAAATTATTTGCTAAATGTTGATTATAAAAACAAGATTTGTCCATTTACTTGTGTAAATCTGGCTAGTGAAAATTTCTTACAGTTTTTTTCTTGTACAAATGAATTCCTTTACACATCTCCTGAAAATACCATTGCATTTCTATTTACACTTATCTTTGAGGATCGAAAGCTTAGGCAGTTAGGGTGGGAACAATAACCAAGAACTTGAGTTATCCACTATACATTCTTAGTTTTAAAACTGAGACCAAGATAGGAAAAGGTTTTTAAAAAATCAATTATTTGATTTTTTAGCTCTTGGTAACCTTTGAGCAAGCTTATTTATTTCCTTGTCATACATACCTTCAAACTATCTCTCACTGGCTGAATTTGATTTTTGTCTAATTTGGATCTTTATGCCATAGGGTACAATTACTTGAATATTAGTTCTTATTTTTGAAAAAAACTTTTACTTGTATGGATGTTTTGCATGTGTGTCTGTGTATCTTGTACATGCATGACACCCGAAGAGATCAGAGATCCCTTGGAACTGATGGGATCCAACAAATGGTTGTGACCCATCATGTAAGTCCTGGGACTCCCACTAGGTCCTTTGGGAAAGCAGTTGTGCTGTTAACTAACTGCTAAGGCATCTCTCCACGCCCATGACAAAATATAAAAGCACAATTGTCCTACAAGTATATAGTTGAAATAAACATGCAATCAAATTTTATGTCACACAGTCTTTGAGCTTCCACATATCTAAAGAAAAATAAAAAAGGGTTTCTGTGAAGTATATTGTTGAAATTTCATCTAAAAGATGAGATATCATTTAGGATTTATGACAGGGCCCTTGTTAAAGCATTTGTTAACCGTTGCATATTTTATGTTACAGTTTCAGAATATATTAGGACCGTAAATGAAGATCTCCTTTTATCTGGTACTAATGCTCAGATTCCTCTCCTTCCCACCTCCCAGACATTCCAGAACACGTAACAGGAGGCGGGTCCTTCACTACATCCTAAAGTGTATATTACTGATTATTCACACTTGTTATAGATCAGGATGAGTAATCTTGGACTTGAGCTTTATCCCATTTGATGGATTAGTAAATGCCCATTTTCCTTTCTCAGCCACCGCTCTCCTCCGACTCTCAGTGAGTTTGACTATTTGAGATTCTTCTTAGAAGTGGATTCAGGGTTTCTCTCTTTGTGACTGATTTTCATTTAGAAATCTCTTTAAGGTTCATATGGATTGTTGAATATTACAGATTTCCTCATTTAAAATTAAATTTTTAAAGGCTGAGTAATGTTTTATTTTTAATCGTTCCTGTGTATCTTTCAGGAAACCAAAGCTTGTGGATGCCAGTTACTTATAAAATGGCTTCCCATTCTCCCCTGTACTTTAAGTCATATTGAGATTACCTATAATACATAGCATGATGTAAACAGTTGCCATACTGCACTGTTTGTGATACATTAACTAGAGTGCACCCCCCCCACATACATACTAGATATTTTCTATTCAAGGTTGGTTGGGTCTAAGGATTCATAGATACACTGCACTATATATGTTATTTCTTGCATATAAAAATATCCTTTTTAAAAAAAAATTCAGTTGAAATCACTGAAATATTTAATAGTTGCAGTTTTGAATGTTTGAGAAACCTTCATACTGTTTTTCATTACTAGATGCACCATTTGTCCCTAACAAGAATATACAAGAATTTCTCTTCCACATGCTCACTGCTTACTGTTTTAAAAAGTAATCATACTAACGAGTATGTGCTTTTGACTTCATTTAAGTGGTGATGCTAATACATTTTTAGATATATTTTAAAAATAATGTGCAAGTGATTATAAGTGGCTTGCTTCAAAATTCATGTTTTTTTTTCGAGACAGGATTTCTCTGTAGCTTTGGAACCTGTCCTGGAACTAGCTCTTGTAGACCAAGATGGCCTCGAACTCACAGAGATCCGCCTGCCTCTGCCTCCCCAGTGCTGGGATTAAAGGCGTGTGCCACCACTGCCCGGCCAAAATTCATGTAATATAATTATTTTTAGAATTATGTACAGTTTTTTTTTCTTAATCTCGTTTCACGTATAAATCTGAAGATTTCAAAAAAAAATTTCAAGGATAGAGCAACATCCGTGTATCATTCACCTAACTTCATCATCTACCACCATTTTATTCCGTGTGTTCTTGTTTTGTCTGTCTAGTGGTCCCGGTAATCACTGTTGTAAACTGCTTAATTGTAATCACAGGCGTCATACTAGTTCTCTCTAAGAAACAGGCTCCTCATCCTCCATCCTAAAATCTCCATTACATTCAGAAAATGTCATATTGATGAACTCTTTTCTTTGAAATTTGTGTTTTTTAAACATATTAATTGACCTGGTTGTAAATAATTGGAATGATCCTTGAGATAGACCATTTAACTAAGTTGAATTAGCTCTTAAATAGATGTTGATTGTTTACTATAATGCTATAATTCAAATTTTGAAAATAAAAATGAGTTAATACACAAAAATAAGGTGAGACATGAGGCTTTTTAATATTTGGTTTTATCTCACTTAAATATTTTTTGGGAAACTATCTGGCTCATTACTACTGTCTCAGCAACAGGAGATGTTAACAGTTCTGTAGCTTTGCTACCTTTTGAGAGTTTGGTATTGTATGAGCAGAATTAAAAGCTTTTGTGGGAGCAATATTGAATTTAAATACATGAGGTAGAATTTACTAATGTTCAAAGTCAGATGGTCTTAATTTTTTCTTTCATCACTAAGAATTCTCTGCCTGTAGAATTTCCATTATTATCCTAAACTTGGGACTTGGGGCTGGTTTGCATGTATCTGTATGTGTATACGTTCATCTGCCCATCCTTCCAATCAGCCAGCCAGTCAGCTTTTCAGTAAATTCATTATTAGACCAGTGAGGAAGCTCAGTGGATAAAGGAGCTTTCTGTGCAAGCCCTTATGGTAAACTGAGCCTGAGCCCTGGAACCCACATCAAGGTGGAAAGAGAGGACTGACTCCACAGAGTTGTCCTGTGATGTCCACATGTGTACTACTGATTCTGTCCTATCTCTGTGCCAACAATGAACTGCAAATTCACTGAGAAATTGTGCTTTATTTCTGAATTTTGGTTTATATTTTAAAAACAGATTTATTTAATCAAAGCATACTAGGTATAACAATTTTATTGTACCTCTCTGTGTTTGTGTGTGTGTGTGCAAGTATATATGCATATGAGTGAAGACAGCTTTTAGTTTTTGTTCTTCAAGAGTCATCCATATTTTTCTTTAGATAGGGTCTCCAAGTTGTCCAGGCTTGCCAATTAGGCTAGTGTGGCCAGCCGATGAAGCCCCGAGGATCTACTTAGCACCACCATCTTTTCAAAGTGGATTAAGAAGCACACACCCATGTTTTTTATGTGTTTGGTGGATTGGATTCATATCCTTTTCCCTTCACAGCAAACCTTCTACTGACTGAGCCGTTTCCGTTGCCCACAGTTTCACCTTTTGTAAGAGTTCTACCTGACCTCTACATGCTACCCCCTCATATTTGCCCCTGCTCTTTTTCTTTGTGAGGGCTTATATAGCTTTACTACGTCCTTTACAATGCCGTGTTCTTAGGAATTGTCTCAGGGAGATGCCATCAGAAAACTGTGGACTCCGTGGATAGATGCTGACTCATTAAAATACAGTATAATTTAAATGTAAGCTGTTTTTTTTTTATTAAAACTCAGGGTGTAACACTATTTTTATTAGCCTGTAAATGATTTTATGTCATCAAGTTTTTATTCAAGAATAACTTTGATACTTACCTAAAATTATTTAAAAATATTTTCCACAGAACCCTAGGTCTCTATGTAAAATGTCTGATTTATCTTTCATTCAGTAAATTAACATTTAGTAATTTCCTAATACGTCATAGCGTTTGTCAGATTTCTCACAATGCATTGCCCTTCTTACTAAACGATTCCATTGTCTCCCTTTTTGTCTGTCTTGTGGTAGATACGACCATATGTCGGATGTCTGGTGCAGTATTTGCCTCTCCTCTGGAAGCAGAGTGAAGAGCACAACATGTTGCGATGCGCTATTCTGACAACACTTATCCATCTTGTTCAGGTAGGTTGCTCTCCAGCTTTGTTGTTGTCTTATTGCTTTAACTGTTTCATGTGAGTCATGTTACTATTCATGAAAATCTTCACATTACTTTTAGACTTTTAAAACGTACACTTCCAAAAACAACTATTTAGCATATTTTTGAGGATATTTGAAAAGTATTCTCTACTTAAAAGAGACATTTCTGCTAATATTTTCCAGTGATGGCAGACCCATGACTTGAGTGCCCATGTGCAGTTTTTCTGGTCTCCTGAGTATATATCAGCATGAACTTGCTCTGGACTTTTTTCATGGATTTACTTTCCCTTTCATACCCCTGATTTCCTAATTCAGGAAATCAGGCTCACTGCTTTTGAGGAAAGGAATAGTTCTGACTTTAGATGTTTCTGACTTTAAAGTGTGGTGATGGGGAGCAGGTAGAGAGGAGCCTGAAAGTTCATGGAGAGAGATCTAGACTGTGACTCTAATTTGAATTATTAAAAGTAAATTTAAGACATCTTCCATTCAGATATCCTTCTACATTAAGAATTATAGCAATTCTCAATCAAAAAGTTTCTAATATTAGTTTTAAAAAACCTAAAATGCCCTGATATTTGGGCTGAACTTATTCTTTCTATAAATGTTTATAGATGAGTATTATTATTATACATTCTCAGTAGAGTTTTAAATAGATGATTAATGATACAAACTTTTAAAATGCATTTTGTACCTAAAGGTACAATATTTCATGAATAAGCAATATATGTATGTTACTAAGCTAGGAAGATTGTACCGTTGAACTTTGAGTGTAGATATCTCCTTTTCCTTTGAGTTGCTTTTGTTAAAGTATTTTATCACAGTAACAAGAAAATGACTAAGACAAAGGATAGAAGCTGGAAAGGTAAGGTAGAAAAAGAAAGTTAGTAATGACATAATATGTGCTTGAACAGCCTGTGTTTTATTTACATATTTTAACATTATTGACGTTCTTATAGAAAATAAAGCTTTAATCCTTTTATACCTGTTTGGTTTACTCCTATTCCTGCATATTCCCAATGTAATTATACAGTTATAGCATAATCATATTATTTATGGTCATGTTTGTATGATTATACAAGGTTGTTGGGTGGCATGCATGTGTGTGCATTCACACAGGCCTCTGCTTAGTGTCTTCCTTAGTTTTTGTGCATCTTGAGACAGGTCTTTGAGTGAATTTGGATATTTCTGATTAGATTGGCTGACCAGCAAACCCTAAGGATTTTCCTATCTTTGCCTCTCCTGTGCTGTGATTACAAGTGTGTGCTGATGAGCTAGGCTTTTATGTTGGTGTTAGAATTCAGACTTGGATCCTCATGTTTGTGTAGTGAGTACTTTGTCAACTGAGCCATCTCCTCGGTTCCTATACTTTATTTTTTTTGTTCCTTTTACATGTATTTATTTTGTGACCCTCCTCCCAGAAACATAAACATTCCAATTTAAAAGTACACCGACAGTACCTTTAACTAAATCATTGGTTTTCAACTTTCTAATGCTGTGACTCTTTAATATAGTTGTTTATGTTGTAGTGACCCCAACCATAAACTTTTTTTTGTTACTTCATAATTTAATTTTGCTACTGTTATAAATTGTAATGTAAATATCTGATATGCAGATTGTCTTAGGTAAGACATGAAGGGATTGTGATCCATGGGTTGAGAACCACTGCCTTAGGTGATTCTAGATCCCAGTGGAGTTGACAGAGTTCTATTAACCTTTGTTAAAAAGTTAATACCCATATTAATTTTTGTACTTTAGTACACAAGTTTCATTGCTCTGTGTGTTGGGTTTTTGTCAGCTTGATAGTCACCAAAGAAGAGGGAGATTTATATGTTCATGAGGTTGACCTGTAGGCAAGCCATGATGGTTTCAAGTTCACTCACGATTCACTTACAGTTTTTAAGAGTCAGAAGCCTAGTATACTATAGCTGAATTCGCTGTCTGTCAGGCTAGGTATTTCCACTTGGAGGTTTAAGAGATGAGTCTGTCTCCCAACTCATTCAGCTTGTTGTTTAGTTTATAATGTTATATTATTTGTTTTAATGGATAAAGTTTGCCTAAAGATAAGAGGGCAAAGCAGCAATATTAGTTAGCCATACAGGTCAGGGAGTGGTGGCATACACTTTTAATCCCAGGACTCGGGAGACAGAGGCAGACGGATCACTGTTAGTTCAACACCATCCTGGGCTACACAAGATTGAATCTGTTTAAAAGAGAAACAGAGCTCAAGACAAAGATGATCCCAGCCCTTGGAATCACATGTCTTTAATCCCATCTCTAGGGAGGGGAGACAGGAGCAATATGGCTGGGCAGAGAGAGGAATATAAAGGGGAAGAGAAAGGAACTCAGTGGAGTGTGGGGTGTGAAGTGTTCAAGATTCGTGGACTCAGGATCTTGCCCATTTTTGGTGGACCTCCATAGTTCTCCTTTTTTAATTTAATTATTGATGCCTATGCTTCTGTCATAGGACCGATGACTGTGCCTGTTTTAGGTGTCTTCTTCCAGACTTACCTGTAACTTGATGCCATGTACATTTGGGCCAACTTCTCGAGAGTCCACAAGCAACTTGATAACCATAGGCAAGCAGTTAATGCCTGTCAATATACGTGCTCCTGTGGCTACAGTACCTACTAGTAAAGAGTAATGGATGACCAACATAGAATGGCCTATGTTTAAATTGGTCTAGGATATTTCTAGCAGTTTTAGTTGCATCACAATCCAAATTTGTCTTATTAAATCTAAGGACTCATTAATGCAAAATTTCTCTGGATGTGTGCACTAACCTTTTTCCCAATCAGTAGCATTTTTATAGTGAACAGAAGTGGTTACAAACATTAACAGGTCAATACCATAATTCTGTTATGAAAACTAACAGTTACCAAATTACAACTCTGATAACTTCATTCTAATCAAAGGAAATGTTTTTGTGATGCACCAGTGAGGTATGAATCTTCCTCCTCTCCTAAAGTCCAATTACATTGCTACTACCAACTTCTAAAGATATGTTTGAGCTGCTACAGTCCCTGAGTTCCTAACACCAGCAGCAAAATCTTTATTCCACTCCTTTTCATATACCAGAGAGGGGTTGTAGTAGCACATCACCTCCGAAACAGTGATTGCTTCAATGAGTCTTTTTTCCATGGAGGGGAAATTTTTGAGGTCCTAATTCTCCAGGACCCCCATTTCAACCTCAGATGAACATTACATAGGCAAAGTTAACCTCTGCATCCCAAGGTATAGTGTAAACACATGGCCAAACAGTCAGCATTCCTCGGCCAGATCCAGACTAATAAGACTAACAGGGGTCTGGGTGGTCTGTGCATCAGGTTCACCAAAATCTGGGAATCATTAACTGCCATCCTAATATCCTTCCCTTCTCAGACTGCAGAATGATGACATCGGAGGGTCAGGAACATAGGTTCAGCACATCTCACTCCAATTCTTCCAAGAAGGCCTCAGCAGCTACAGTGTCATCAGGGCTGGTATTCCTCAGTTCCATACACTGCACCAAACATTCAGGAAGATATCGAGCTTCATTTTCTCCCTGTGGAAAAGTACATGCCCTTGACCCTGTATTAAAATAGGGTCGGGTCCTTTCCATAATCCAGTGTAAGGATCTTTTCATTTGATTTTAGCAAAAGTCCACTTTGGTGCTATCATACCAAAATTTATCTATAGCAGATTGCTTGTGGACATTCACATTCAAGAAATTTAGAGTAAAAAGGGAATGATTCAATGCATTATGTGGTTATTAGGGGTATAACATCCCCTTATTTGTTTTTTTGAAGTTGTATATTCAAGGAGCCATGGACACACTCCATAATTCCTTGTCCTTGAGGATTATAAGGAATGCCTATTTTATGATCAACATTCCATGGAGAGCAAAATTGCTGAAATGGTTTACTAATATATCCTGATCTATTATCTGTTTTTATAATTTTAGGAATTCCAATATATGAAAAACTTTTTAAGCAGTGAGTTTTCACATGCTCATTGGCTTCTCCAGTTTGTGCAGTGGCCATCAAGAAACCTGAATATGTATTATAAGATATGTTACATGCATCTATCTTAATTTGCCAAATTCTGTTAATGACTAACATCCATTTGCCATAAATGATTAGGAAGATGGCCTCGAGAATTTGCCTGTAATGTAGGCACAGGTAAACAATGTGGGCATATATCACATTGCTTAACAATGTGCCCAGCAATTTTTCTTGTAAGGCCAAAATGTTTTCTTAAGCTTCTGCTATTCTGATGACAAAGGGCATGTGACTGTTGAGCTAGTTCTACTTGGGATAAAGTGACCATCCTTGTTAATTTATCAGCTGACTCATAACCATCTGCTAGTGGGTCGGCAAGCTTGGTATGAGTTCTAATATGACCCACAAAGTATGGTAATTTTCTTTGATAAATGGCATCATGATTTTGCTGAAACAGTATTCTAACTTGATTATTACTAATTCCAATGCAGGGGACAGTCTTTATGACTTGAAGAGCTCTAAAAATATAATGACTGTCAGTATACAAATTAAATGAAGCCGATTAGTGGTGGTGCATGCCTTTAATTCCAGCAGTTGGGAGGCAGAGGCAGATGGCTCTCTGTGAGTTAGGCCAGCCTGGTCTACAGAGTTAGTTCCAGGGCAGGCTCCAAAGCTAATGAGAAACCTCTGTTAAAAAAAAAAGAAAAAGAAAAAGAAAGAAAGAAAGAAAAAAAGAGAAAAATTTAAATTAACTATTAAAAAGCTGGAAAACCATAGCTACTGCTTGTAATTCTACTTGAGCTGAAGCTGGGTCTGTTTGTACCACATAACCTTTACTTTTAACAGTATAAGCAGCCCTTCCATCTGTAGAAACCAGCATATCATCTTTTATAGGATCTTTTATTACAGATATAGGGAATATAAAGAATGCACTTGTGCAAATTGCAGCAGTTGATCAGCTGGAAAATGATCATCAATTTTACCCAAAAATTGCCCAAAGGAATTGGCAAGAATCATTTTGAAATAACCAATTAACTTGTTTAGTATAAGGAACATCGATTACATTAGGTTCTTTATGAAAATACTGCCCAGATTCTATCTGGCTTTTCTGTACTAGACAAGCTACTGCTTCATAATAAGGGTTTAATACTTTGGCTGGGGAAACAGTCAGGTGCAGCCACAATAATGGTCCATTTTGCCATGACACATCAATTGGAGAATGTTGTGAAGGAAGCACATAGGTCTCCCATGTTTCGCATAGTCAGTGTAGTGTACTTGATGATGTTAGATTGCCTGCTCCACCTGAGCAGGCACTTGTCTGGCAGCTGTAGTAGGATGTGTAGTAGGGGGAACTAAGATCACTGCCTCCCTTAATCTCATGGAGGGCTATAGATCTCCTGTAAACAATTTTAAGTAGGGCCAATAATTTCTGAAAATCATTCAAAGTTTGTAAATTATCTTTTTTTAATTTCCAATTTTTGAGGCTTAATTTCTTTAGGATACAAAGTATGTCCTAAATACTGGAAAGGCAACTGCCTCTGCACTTTCTCTGGATTAGTTTTTTTAATGTTAATTTATTATTTTTATTATTATTAAAAATTTCCACCTCCTC
>LOEQ01004002.1:18007-32025 GCA_001685075.1 Bramus lutescens
CTGTGGTAACTGACAGGAGAGCTTCACCAGATTGGGCCCATTAACACTCCATGGTGAAGGAGGGAGGGACTACTGAGGATATATGGATGGCTAAGAACTGGTGAGTGTCTCTTGCTGTTGCTGCAATAAAATACCCGGATAAGAACAACTTAAAGGAGAAAGGCTTTCAGTTTAAGATTCAGTTCATCAGGCGCTGTAGACAAAACAGCAGGAGCTTGAAGCAGCGAGTCCTTGGGTCTGTGGTCAGGAAGAAGGGTGCAATGTTGGGGTCCAACTAGCTTTCACATTTTTACAGTCAAGAACCCAAACCTAGGGAACCACCTGCTCTTACAATGGATCTTTCCACTTCAATTGGCCTAATTAACATAATTTCTCAAAAGGATGCCCAGAGGACAAATGGTAACTCACTGGAGTGTCCAGGGGTTTATGTCCTAGAGGGTTCCAGATCCTGTCAGATTGACAATACTAATCATCATGTTGAGAGAATATTTTTTCAATAGTTCAGTCAACCATTTCTTTCTCAAGCTCTTCTAAGTAGCTCTTTTCCCATGCTCTTGGAAATAACCACAATAAAACTTACTGAATCACCGAGCTACAATTTGATGGAATAGTTCCTTTGTTTCTGTCATTGGTGTCCTGTTGTTTTATATAGTCCAGAAAGTGATCTGTGATAACCACACTTAGTTTGGAATGAGTGAGCTTATTAAGTAAATAGTAAGTCAAAGAAAAATAATAAACAGCAAGCAATGGAGAGAAGGATGGATAAAGTCCTGGGGAAATCAGAATATTCGATTTTGTGAGGCTTTCAACTAAAAGAACACAGAGAGATGACATCCTCAAACTGAATACTTACAACTCAACAGAAATCAATTTGGGAACTTTAGGCAGTCAGGTGGAATTCTTGATTGAGCTTTCTGTTGGTGGCTGAGCTTCCCATGGTTGAACTGACTTCTCTTTCCACAACAAGAAGTTTATATCATGGAATAAACAACAGTAACCTTTTTTTAAAAAAAAATTCCTTGTGGGCCTACCACTCAGCTCTCAAATAAACACACGACACACTGAGTCTCTTATTCTTACTTATAAATGCTCAGCCTTAGCTTGGCTTGTTTCTAACTGAAATCATCCTGTTTCTCTTTTAACTACATTTTTGCCTCTGGGCTTTTTTCCTTTCTATATTTTATATATCTTTATTTCTGCCTTACTCCATGGCTGGCTTGTGGCTGTGTGGCTTGCCCCTAATGTCCTCCTCTTTTTCTCATTCCTCCCCTTTTCTTCTCCTGAGCCTAGGTTTCTCCTCCTATTTATTCTCTCTGCCTACCAGCTCCACCTATTTCTCTCTCCTGCCTTGCTATAAACCGGCCAACTCTTTATTATGCCAATCAGGTGTTTTAGACAGGCAAAGTAGCACAGCTTTATAGAGTTAAACAAATGCAATATGAAAGAATGCAGCATGTCTTTGGATCATGAATATCTCACAACTAAGTTCTGTTGGAAAAGACTATTCACCCTCTAGCTGTTCTCAAGGACAACGTATTTTACTCTTGGGCTGGTTTACTGTTCTCTTCCCTCCCTGTCGTAGGGTTAGTGGGGCTAGGTCCCCACAACCCCAGTAAAGGGGCCTAAAGGACACTTGGAGGCAGACATGCTGGGGTCTGAAATGGGAGAGGAAACCCCGTCTGGAGGTAGTTTCTCTGTGAGATCAAACAACACAAGATAATTTATCCATATAACATCCATTCCACCTGTCTGTGGTGTGTAGAGGTTTGCTACTGTCTCAGAAAAGAAGAACAAAACAAAACAAAACACAATGCTGCCTTCTGCTCTCTTTTCTGAATTGGGTCTGAACTCGTTTGTCAGAGAACAAAGACCTGAACACCAAGGGGAGGCCAGACTGAGATCCTGGTCTGATATAAATCTTAACCACTGCAATAAATATTGTTAAGGACATGAAGTATAATTTATTTTTCATTCCCAGTTTTATTGATCACTCTGTTATTCTTGGGAATTATGTGCGGTTATTTATATTTAAAGTAATCTTAAATACCCTACATAGTTTAAATACTATCATGTATCAATGTTATTTTAAAACTATAATTAAAAATAATTTCATATCAGTAATTCAATAATCTATGAAACTGTGTAAAAGATTAAAGTGCTTTGGGCAGGCATGATTGAAAGGAGCCCCAATTTGTATGTAATAAATGAAGTTAATATTAAATCCCAATAGTCAATGGCTTGGTGGAAAAATAAGTATAGCATTTGTATGTATAGCCTTAAGGATCAATGAGTTTTTATCTTTACAATGACTATCAATCAGGCTTTATAGTGGAGTTATGGTGCATTTTGTTTCTCCAATTGATTTGTGCAGTGCAATTCAACGATCAATCCCTTTGCAGCTTAATCTTAAGAGGAATTATTCTTTCCTAGAGGGAATTATGTTAAAATACAACAACCAAATGGGTTTGGTGGTGAGATTATTAGGGTTGTCATCTGTAGCTGACACAGTAACCTGCTACCTTACAATTAATAAAATTTCCTTCATCTTAGTGTTCCAGTTTAATTTCCATTGCTGTGATAAATGCCATGAACAAAAACAACTTCCAAGGAAAGGGTTTATTTTTATTGTACATGTACACTCCACAGTCCATCACTTATGGAGTTTGGGGCAGGAGTTCAAGCAGAAACCTACCCAGGAAATGAAGTAGGGACTATAGAGGAGTTCTGCTTACTCACCAGGGTTTATTTACGTCACCTTCCTTTTACATGACCCAAGACCACCTTCCCGGAGGGTACACCATACACAATCAACTAGGACAAGCCACATCAATCATTAAACAAGAAAATGTTCAGAGGCTTTCTCATAGGCCAATTTGATGGAGCTATTTTCTCACTTGAGTTTCCATCTTCCCAGATGACTCTGACTTGAGTCAAGCTGACAAGAGGCTACCCAGGCCACTCAGTACTTCTGGTTCTTATAGTGCTTGAAATGTAAACATAGGAACCTCAACATTCCCAGAAGGTTAGATGTATGAACCAAGCATGCAAAGCATCTCTACTACAACCTAGGTGAATAGGAACTGTTCATTGATCAAAAAGCTGGAAATATGGATTACCTGTTATTGCCTATGGTGGATAAAGTCTGTATTAGTTATCTATTATGTGTGTACTGGGTTGATGAATCAGAAGACTCTATATTGTAAATAACCTAATTGTTTCCCAATTATTTTGAAGATTAAATCCTTTCCAAATCTTGAACCCACTGCATTGTGAGTTTGCTTACAATTAAACAAAATTAAACTGGTAATCTAGAACACTGACAATTTGTAAGATGAATTGGTGAGATTATAGTTTAGTTAATCACTTTTTAAAATGCTTTGACATTACTTATTAACCGTCAACACATTAGTCAGTGACTCAGAAATCCTATGAAATGCAACATGTCTAAATAAATACTGAAGGATATTCATATTGAAATGACTTTAGTACTTGAAACTGGAAGCAACTCATGCCTACCAATAGAAGTATGGGCAAAACACACAATATGGCAACAACAGGAACAAAAGAATAAGCTATGACAGAGCAATTTTAAGAGTCCGAGGATCAGGGAGTTTGCTGTGAGATTTTGTCTTCTGGTAATGTTGAAGGTTGAATCCATGGAGTGTCACCAACATGAATGTCTAGAGCATGATCTGAAGAACATAAACAGCAGAGGACATGCTGGAGTTGACTGGGGATGGAGTGAAGGACCCATGGGTCCTACTTTGGAAAGTGCAAGCAACTGAGGAATGTTGAGAGTGGGAGCAAGACAGTCTTCCCCAGGGAAGAGCACAGCAACTGGTTATCCACTACCAAATGGTCAGCCATGACAACACATCCAGGTAACATTATATAGACTGAACAGGTTTTAAGACCTAATAAAACCTCTCTCTCTCTCTCTCTCACTCTCTCTCTCTCTCTCTCTGTGTGTGTGTGTGTGTGTGTGTGTGATAATCAATGAAAAAATGAAAAAAAGAGGCTATGGATTTGAAAAAACAAGGAGGAATATGTGGGAGGGTTTAGAGGGAAGAAGAGGAAAGGTAAAATAATGTATTATAATCTCAAAAATAAAAGAAAAAATGTCCAAAAAAGAATAAACTCAAACTAATAGCTGAGAACTACAAAACATAATTTTGAGCGACATATGTGAAGCAAAAATAGAATATTGTGAACAATTTCCCAAGGTTCAAAAAAGAGATCAAAAGCACATCTCTGGTTGGAGATGTCAGAATAGTGAAAACCTGTAGTGGAGGAGGCACCAGTGGGCTTTGAGATGGTCTACTTCTTGTTCTCGATGATTTTATGGTTGTATTTACAAAGTTATAATTCATTTAGGCAAACGTTTAAGATCCATTGCTAATGTTCGGGAACCCTAGTGCAGCCAGAGACTCTCTGGATCTATGCCTTTGGTTTAGGACATTAGCTGAATAGTGGAAAAAGTAGAACCTGTTTCTCTGGTAAGTTCTCACGTGATCGACTTATTGGTGTCCTAAAGCCAATAACTGAATAACCTCCAGCTGCAGTCCACATTGGCAGAAAGAAAATTCACTCAGAGGACAACATGTAGGAGTTTGTTTTCTTCTCCTAGCATGTAGATCCCAAGGTGATCTCAGGTCATCAGTTGTTGGTAAGCATCTTTACTACAGACACATCCCACAAGCCTAGTCTTTTTCAATGCAATATATTAATTTTGAAGATGTATAAAATAACTAGAATTTAAGAAACATGATTTAAAAAAACTGCATTTAAATGATTTCTACTACTTAAAGCAATTTCAAGAGATAACTTAAAGTAGAAAACAGGGTTTTTTCTATAATTTTATCAGATATGATAGATACATCTGCTTCAAGCACCCATTTCCTTTTGAAATCAGGATAAATAAAACTTAGAATAATGTTTAAGGGTAACAGAAAACACCAGTCCAAAATATGCTATTTTAGCGTGGGGAGGATATTGAGTTAACAGCACACAGGAAAGAACAGCAGGCAAGACAAAGGCATTGTGACCTTCAAGGCTTTCTGAAAGCAGAAGATTCATTACCGGGAGGAAAGTTGCATTGTTAACACCAGGGAATGGGGGATGAGGCTGAGAAAAATCAGCATAAACATGCCTTATAAAACTAATCTCAAAACACCACACACATTCACATGTGCACACACACACACACACACACACACACACACACGACTGAATCCTAGCACTACATGGCACCTGATAGTCATCTGTAACTTCTTTTCCAGGTGATCAAATACCCTCTTCTAGTACACTAGGCTTTCATGAAGTATATATATATATATTCTGGAAAAACATGTACATAAAATTAAAATAAATAAACCTTTTAAAAATCCTAATCTCATCTTTCTGGTTGCTGTTACTCCAGTAACTCTCCTAATTTAAGTCTCTTTCTCTTGTCATAGTTTTACATATCTCTCGATCTGTTTCTTCTCTAATGTCTACTGTTAGTTTTGGCATCAGTTCAAGACAAAAACTCTAAGGATGCAGAGATAAATTGTCTACTTTACACAATTTACCCTTGTATGATATCTGTATTTGAAAACAAAAACCTAACCTCCCCCCCAAAAAATAAAACAGACGAACACAAAAACTAAGATGGTGGGGTTTATTATGATTTTGAGGAAACCAAATAGCTCCAACTAAGAAGCTAAAGAATTTTTTCTTCCTCAAAGCTACTAGCTGTGGAATATTCCTTTACATTCTGTGATTATATGTCACAGTGATTGGTTTAATAAAAAAAAGCTAATTGGCAAGTAGCTTGGCAGGATTTTTGGAGCAGAGAGAATTCTGGGAAGAAGAGGTGAAGTCTGGCGTCTCTACCCAGACGGAAAGAAGCAGCAAGAGAAGTACACAGATAAGGTAAACGAGCCTCAAGGCAGCACATAAATAAATGAAAGTGGGTTGATTTAAGTTATAAGAGCTCATTGAAACCAGGCCTGGGGTATTGGGTGAGCTTTCGTGACTGATAATGGGTCTCTGTGTGGTTATTTGGGAGCTGGAATTCCCGGCAACAGACTGCTTACAACTATCTACCGGCTATGGCAATATTTTCCTCCCTTCATGGGATGCCCTTGAAAATGGAACTCTACAAAAGCCTTAGCAGAAGCAAAAGAGGTCCCTGCTACAGTCTGTGATCTCGGGCATCTCTGAGTCTCCTCGTTCTGAATGATACATCATGGCAGACTTCATCCTGTTGCTAGAGTGCCTGCCCTGCGCAGTTCTCTCCCCAGTTTCCCATGCTGAGAAGCTTCCTCAATACCCAAACTACATACTCCTAAGCAGTCCCTGCTGAGTGTCTCATCTGCTGGCCTAAGTGGTGGCTGTAGTTCCCACCACCCACAATCTTCAGGGTGGCCCTTTGTGAGGGACTAGTAGCTTTCCATCTCCAACAGACATAGTCTGTCAAGAAATACTTTTTCACTTGTTTTTTTTTTTTAAATCTTTTAAGTGATCCTGAGCCCATTATTGTTGTTAAAATGAGGATTGGGCTGACATGGGGCAGAGAAGGAAAAAAAAAACTGACCAGAGTTTTATTTTGTATGGCACCAGCCTCAAACTCCCTGCCAAGTTCGTACTGTTAGAGGTTCCATTTTACAACTCACCAATGAGTCAGTGTCAAGAGCTCTAGGGTCATGGAAAGTTAAATCTGGAAAGACGCAGGACAACTGTGCAGCCGACTCCATCACCCAAAGCGAAGGATTCTTAGTCTTGGTTACATTCTCAAGATAATCATGAAAGGGTAAAGATGAGATTGTAGTGGACCGACTCTGGTTCTCTGTCCCTCCCATCAATAAATGCTGCTGTTGTTCATCAAAAATAACATCTTAAGGTGGGTGATGAGTACTAAAGTCCCTTGGAATATATCGTAATGTAAATCCAAACTTGAATACCATGTCTGGATTGCTATTGCATTAGTGTTGTTATAGAAACCAAGGTTTAAAATAAATTCTAATCTATGTTTAATTTTTTTGATAGAATTCTTTATGTCTTCTTATGTTTTGCAAAAAGGGAAAAAAGAAGACCCCTTTCAGCTTTTTTTTTGTAATGTGTAACAAAAAATCTCATACATTTGAATAATGGAAAGCACAAAATTCAAATTACTGCAGGTCTCATTATAATGGCACTAAAGAATCACCTCATTAGTGGTGATTATCTGGGTATTAATAGAAGTTCCTGACCCATGGGTTCCTTTTGCAAGTGTTCAGTATGATTTGTAGCATCGTGCTGCGGTAGGGAAGGATACATTTAAAAATACTCATCTTAGTACTGAAGGAGAAAGCTGCCTGAAGATTTATGACATATTGAATGATAGACATATGCAAGTTATTGATTGCCAGAAATCTTATTTCCAGGATTCACTGTACCTTTCCTTCTGGAGTCATTGATTTCTCCTGCAATTAAGTGTGTGTGTGTGTGTGTGTGTGTGTGTGCTGGCGCGCATGCAGTTTTCAGTGAAGTGGGTTGCATCCTGAAGTTGAATACTAACCTTAGAGAAACCACTGGCTTTTAGTGCTGACAGAATCTACATGGCCAAAGGCAGCTGTAATGGTATTAAGAAAGAGTGTTCCCATACCCAAATTTTTTTAGTTGATCAAATATTGAAAGTTCAAATTACTTTTCCTCTCATTTTCCATTGTTCTTACATTTGATCGCAGCTATAAGGCAGGGAAGTGATAACTGTTTTGTTTTTACCCTCACTTATGCAGTTCCTCCCCTTAATAAGAAAACGTCTTATTGTAGAAGACAAATCATTATAGAAAACCATAACCAATCAAATTGCAGAGCTGTGGAGCCCAATCTCAATGGATCCATATACAATGCAATTCCATCATCTACACCCAGGCCCAAGAATGCAGAAGAGGACGAGGAAAGACTGGCTATAAGAGTCAGAGGATCAGGGAGTTTGCCGTGAGACGGTGTCTTCTAGGGATGTCAGAAGCTACACCCACCCACTCTCACCAACACAACTCTCCAAGCATGAGTTTGTCAAGAACAACAATACTACATAGTGTTCTATATGACAGTGCTACACATGATAACAGCAATGCATATGCTAAGACAAATAGAGGCCTTAATCTTGCACCAAGAACGACAGGCAACTAAGGAATGTTGAAAGTGGGAGAAGCAGTCTTCCCCAGGGGAGAGGACACCAAATGGTTATCCAGTGCCAAGTGGTCAGCCCTGAAATGATACATACAAGAGACATCATGCAGTCTGAACACTTTGTACTCATATATTTAGGAATGTATATGTCTATACGTATGTGCATGCAATGATAATGAAAAAAGTGGTCATGACTTTGAGAGAGAACAAGGAGAGGTGTTTGGGAGGCTTTTGGAGGACAGAAGGGAATGGGAAGTGTTGTAATTATATTATAATCTCAACGAATAAGAGAAATAAAAGAACCCTCACTTCAGTAACCCAAACTTTTGATTATTGCCTTGTTAGAAATAATTTGGAGAAGAACCAACATTTTCTGTACTAAACGTATTTCCCGTTTGGGCAAACATTCATTTTCTTAGTGTATAATATTCATTTTAACTCAATACTTCAAAAAATGATTTAAAGATACCAAAGGTACTGCTAAGGGATGTGGCTCCGTGGTTGAGAACTGTCCTAGCATGTGTGAGATCTGCAATTCAAATGAAAGGAAAATGTGAACCAGCACTAGAAGCAATTTCCTTCATTGATTTCCTACCTTCTGCTCAGAAAACATGGCCCCTTTGCCTTGCCCAGCAACTGTATATGCTTCTTTGTTATGCTGTTATTTATAGAAAGAATTTAGCAAGCAATTCCCAAGAAGAAAGAACCCCTGGAGCTTTAGATCTTGAGTTGCCACGTTCCTGATGCCTTTTAAGCATGCTGCTTGCTAGAAATGAAAGTCACGAATCAAATCCTTATTCTTTGAAAGTTGCTCAAATAAGGGGTGAGTCAAATTGGAGCTTTGGAAAGAAGCCTGGGATGATGACCTCATACCTATACTGCTGAGCCATCCCAGAATTAGCTGAAATGAGTACTTACTGTGGGGAAAGGATTTGGGAACAAAAGTGTCAGGGAAAGGCTTCAGGGAAAGAGAGAGCTGGCAAAGGCATTTAGCATCCTATAATCAGGATTTCTTAAATGTATTTTTATTCAAACAAGCATATCACATAAAATCTAAAATTGTCTTTTTGTCGAAACAATTCATTATATTTCTGCTTGTACTTCCCTTGGATCTGAGATGAGAAGACTATCAAAATTCTCCCAAATGCCTGGCAGCAAATCTCAGAATTAGCCCTTGATGTGGCTTCACTGAAGATGAGGGTAGTATTTTGCCTGCTCCTGAAGTCAAACCAGCTTGGGGATGCTCTTGTGCCACAGCAGGCTTTATGTGCCACGGCAGAGTTCCTTCTCTGAGTGTCCCTCTCATATTTTCTGCTTTGTAGTTTCTGGTGACATTTCTTTGGAAAAAGAAATTGGCAAGAATAAAGTTCAACATAAGGCATCTACATGATGAAAGTGTGAGAGTCTTTTAGGAATGGACCAACACTCCCTTCTGGAGGAAGTCCTTCCGTGCTGTTTGTCGACAACATGTCATGAACTGTTTTCCTTCACCCAAAGGGTGATGGAAATATGAACACATTCTGGTAGCATTTCAGAAATGGTTTGCACACACCAAGCTGTTTACATGTTTTGTTTAATCAAGGAAGGAAATACAGTGAAAGGGAGAGTTTAAAGCAGAGGAGAATCAGTGGTGGCAAAGGTTTCTCTATGCATTGATACTTCACACACTGCTTGGAGAGCAGCTGGAGAACAAGGAGGCCTGTCTGTTAGGCCCACTTTTAAGTCAGGTTGAATCACAATCCTTTTGATGAGGACATTTTGTCAGCATTTAAAGATTAAGACGTTTCGCACATCAGTAATAAAGACACACATTGCACCCTCTGAAGTGGAAAGTTACAGCATCTGATCATTGATTTTCTGCCTCTCCTGGAGACCCAGGGGCACTGCATTAAAACATTTGTTCTCACAATGCCCACTCGGATTCTGCAAAGGGTGAGCATCTTTCATTCCAGGATTTATTTGAATTACACAGATATTGAAGATTAAACATGTGCTCAAGTCTTCATCTTGGTATGAAGATTGAGTGGAAGCCACACAGTGGATCAGCATTCTCTGAAGGAAGGGGACAAGCAGAGGAGCGCCCTGCACTGAGTGCCTTACTGGGAGACATGCTGTGAGTCTCCGGGCTTCCTCAGTTGTTCTCTCTCTCTCTCTCTCTCTCTCTCTCTCTCTCTCTCTCTCTCTCTTTCTCTCTCTCTCTGTGTGTTTTCAGAAACACTTTGAATAAACACAAAGAAGTGTTACAGAAGCATACAACCCAAACTCTGCTTAACCCACACTGTTTCTCAGTTCAGTATTTTATTCTTGGTCATGAGAGCACCCTGGAACACATTTCCTTCGTGGGGCAAACTGATAATTGGGCGTGGAGACTAAGGGAGCAGTAGGTATGTGATCTTAGGTATGTTTCATAAGATTATGATGTCCCTTCAAAGCATAAAAACAGTTCATAGAAAAACAGAGTTTTGATCCATAGAATTAAAATTTATGTATTTTGTGTGTTGCTAAGAATGCTGCTGTAAATTACAAGTATTTACACTTTAAAAATAAAAAGTATTTGAAAAGAGAAGCAAAACTTGAATATGACAGCATTTCTTTCATTTTAGATATGAGGAAAATGAGTCATCTCTAGAATCTGTTCTTAGCAAAAGAAGTTATAACATATTCTTGTCTTAAGACTCAGAACACTTGCTGAAGGAAAACAAACAAACCCAACCTTCTATATCCTCACCCACTCACCCAACCGATAGTCCAATCAGTCAGCTAAAGCTAGATGAGTGGACAAAACATAGAAAGGCTCTTTGTGAAGACCTTAAAATGTGTATTTATGGATGGCGTTAATATTATATATATGAATTTCACCCCCAAGAGCACAGATTCTTTATTTCTGAAAAATAAAAGCAATTGACTTGATTACGTCTCATTGAGTCACTGTAAAGGTTAAATGAGATAAAGCTTGGCTAAAGTCATGTGGGTCTTGTACATTAGAGGTTGAAAGCTTGTGCTCCTTTGAGATCATAGTTTGGTATGCTAATACTGAAATGATGACTTTGGGATATTAGACCTCCGGGAGATGATTACTGACACAGTGTCATGAAGGTGGGACTTCCTGGTCAGATCAGTGCTCTTCAAAGGAGAGACACCAGACAGCTTTCTCTGTACCTTTGAACACACAGAGAAATGGCTGCTACCTACCAAGAGAAGGAAGTATAGAATAAAGCACAAAATTGCTGGCAATGTAGTCTTAATGGATCCTAAAATTATACTTCAGTATGCAATTGTGTGAGCTGACTACCTTTCTTGGAGGGCCTCCTTTATCACCTACCCACAGCTTTGTTCTATTTATATTGTGATGTTATCCCAGTCATGCTTCCTTACAGATTCTGTGCTAATTTTTACATCAATTTTTATTGGCAACATGTTTGTGTACCATACTTTCTTATGTGTGAGTATGTGCAAAGCATTTTAACCCATTTGTTTGGAAACAAAAACCCAAACCAAAATTCAGATCTGTGCTCTTTTGTGGGGGAGCAATGTGAGGAGCTGCAGACATCCAGATGGGAGTTGATGCTCTGTCACATGCAGGCCCTGGCTGAGGAGATGTTCATTATTTCCATGATTTCAATCTATCCACAAAGCTGATTAAATTTGAGTAATTAAAGAATAAATATTGTAAATATTTCATTAACTTCTAGGTATGCAAAGTAGAGAAATGTAAAAAGTATGACATACCTATAGTGTAGGTCTGGCAGTAGCAATAAAAATAAATGATTTAAAAGTGCCATTTTATGTAAGAACTGGTGTGCCTACAAATAACTCTCACAGTAGACCATGAAGAATACTGTTTTTACAGCAGACCTAATTATTGCTGAAGTAAGTGTCCCATTTCTTCTGTTCTTCTTTTTCTAGTTGCTAACACCTACTAAGTCCAACAAAATTCTTGGTGAAGAAAGAGCATTGCAGAATGGGCCCAGCCTGAATTCTCACTTATGGATATCTAGGTATTAAGACTTTATTAACAATAATCATAACTACAAAGATAAACC
Source organism: Bramus lutescens (assembly GCA_001685075.1). Classification (NCBI taxonomy): domain Eukaryota; kingdom Metazoa; phylum Chordata; class Mammalia; order Rodentia; family Cricetidae; genus Bramus; species Bramus lutescens. The sequence goes on from LOEQ01004002.1 coordinate 30,208, forward strand.
TTATTATAAATTTTATGTGAACAAAACAGAATACTTTAAGGAAACAAATTTAATTTTCATAGCATTTCAATCCTTAGTTATATACAGAGGGTGTAAAGGATATGGAGTTAAGTTCCTCACTCAACTGAGACTGTTCAAGTATAAATGACCTTCAAACTGGTCTGTGTATTTACAAACCCTATCCACAAAGAGCAATATGACTGGGAGATGGTGGTAAATTATGCACATATGTCCAGAGGGTGTACCATCTCTGACACTGAGAATAATCGCTACCAGGCTTGCCCAACCCTCAACTCCAGCTTGCAGCGATTTCAGGGTAGCTATGAATGCAGCCCAATCCAACATTTTCCCCTTCTTTTTATTATTTTTTTCTCATACAATGCATCCTGATCATAGTTTCCACTCCCTCCACTCTTCCCAGTACTTCTTTCCCGTACCTCTCTTCTCCTCCCAGAACCACAGCTCCTCAATTTCCCTTCAGAAAAGGACAAGCATCCCAGGGATATCAACCAAGCACAGCATAAAAAGACACAATAAGACTAGGCATAAACCTTCATATCAAGGCTGAATGAGGCAACACAGTAGGAAGAAAAGAGACCCAAGAACAGGCCAAAGAGTCAGAGACACTCCCACTTCCACTGTTAGAAGTCCCACAAGAAGCCTACGCTAAATAACCAAGTCGTATATGCAGAGGACCTAGCACAGGCCCATGCAGGCTCTGTGAATCCCTATGAACCCTGCTTAGTTGATTCTGTGGGCTGTGTTATTATGGTGTCCTTAACACCTCTGGCTCCTATAAACTTTCCTCCCCCTCTTCAGGGGTTCCCAGAGCTCCACCTAATGTTTGTCTGTGGGTCTCTGCATCTGCTCCCTTCTGTTGCCAGAGGAAATCTCTCTGACGATGATTGAACTAGGCACTGAGTGTAGCAGAATATCACTAGGATCATTTAATTGACTTTCTTTTTTTCTAGTTGTGTTTGACTCTACCCTAGGTCTCTTTGCCATCCAGCTTCTGGTTTCTGATCTCCAGACAGTGTCAAAGCACAAGAGACTTCTTTAAAACATTCTGAGAATTCTTTCCTCATTACAGAATTCTATAGCATGGACTTTATAGAAAGAGAAAATAACATCATTCCACAATGTTAAAGTGTTGGACAGGTCTGATGGGCTATGAATACTGGGATGGACAGTAACATTTATATGTATTGGTGCTTTGTGTATATGTATCTATGTATGGTACTACAATGTCTGTCTTGTACTCACAGAAACCAGAAGAAGCTGTCAGATGCCCTGGAATGGATGGAAGTTACAGATGGTTGTAGTCTGCCATATGAGTGCCAGGAACCAAACATAAGTCCTCCCTACAAGAGTATCAAGTGCTCGGAACATCACACCATCTCTTCAGCCCCCCTCTTTTCTCTTTCTCAGTGTGCATAACAAGGTTAGAAAGAGAATATTTATTTAGTAAATTCTTGGATTACCCAACAAGACAAAACGACAGCCCACAGAATGGGAAAAGATCTTCATTAACCTCCCATCAGACACAGGCCTGATCTCCAAAATATACAAAGAACTCAAGAAATTGGTCATCAAAAGAACAAATAATCCAATAAAAACAATGGAGTACAGACCTGAACAGAGAACTCTTAACAGAGAAATCTAAAATGGCTGTAAGACATTTAAGAAAATGTTCAACATTTTTAGTCATCAGAGAAATGCAAATCAAAACAATCTGAGATTCCATCTTATACCTGTAAGAATGGCCAAGATCAAAAACACTGATGACAACTTATGCTGGAGAGGTTATGGGGTAAAGGG
>LOEQ01004002.1:32382-57768 GCA_001685075.1 Bramus lutescens
AGATCTCCTGAGTAAATTGGGAGCATGGGGACCTTGGGAGAGGGTTGAAAGGGAAGGGAGAGGAAGGGAGGGGAGCAGAGAAAAATGTACAGCTCAATAAAGTCAATAAAAATGAAAAACTTCTTGGATTATATGTAAAATTTATTCATTTTGTGGAAATCTCATTCTGCAGAGGAAGAAGAATAGTGATTAAGAATATGATGTTAGAAGTCAGTCAACTACATATTAGCTGTGAAATCTTATGCAAATTATTTAACCTCTATGTGTAGGTGGAGACTGCTTGTTCATTTTCTTGCTGTTCAGACCTGAAATAATCACACAAAATTTTATTAATTAAAACACTGCTTGGTCTATTTGCCCAAGATTTTTATTAACTAAGTCTTACATCTTAAATTAACACATACATATTATTTTATATTTTACATGAGGCTCGTGATTTACCAGTAAGTTTCAGGCTGGTGGCTTGTGTCTTTCTCCTTCAGTGACTAAATGTCATCTCCCTGACTCTGCCTTCTTTTCTCCTCTATCTCTGCTTATAATTCCCATCTTGCTTTATTCTGCCTCCCTTAGGCTCAAAGCAGCTTCTTTGTTAATCAATGGTAATTAAACATATTCACAGCAAACAGAGGGAAATCCCACATCACCTCCCCCTTTCTGTTTAAATAAAGAGCCCTTAATCTAGTAAAATTACATATAACAAAACAGGTATCAAACAAGAATTACAGTTATGATACTTATGTCTATTTTGTCTTTTATCATAAACAAGGAAAACTATAATTATAACTATTCTAAAACATTATTACAAACTCCAGAAGGATATAATATTACCTAAGTAATTAGAAAGTGCATTGTAAGAAATTCCAAAACTTTAGAATTAACAAAGACATCTTGCTGCTTAGACAGTCACACAAAGTTCTTTTGTAACATTGGGGCATCTATCTTTAGCCTACAGGCTCATAGTATCTGGCAGACTTTTCTATGAAGCAGGAAATTTGAATATCTGTTCAGTCTTGTAATGGCAAAGTCCATCAGTTGCTTTTTTCTGTATCCTGCAGGAGGTCTGTCAGTTTCTTCTGAGAGGCAGGAACTCTGAAGGACCATCTCATATTTTGGAAAGTTCAGCAGTCTCTTTTCTGTGGGTCCTGCAGGTCCAGTTCATGTAGCATACCACCAAGCAGTCGAGAAAAGAGCAGTTTCTTGCCCAAATGGTTAGCCTTGTCAAATTGAAGGCAAATTCCATAATGAATTTCTTCAGTGACCATAAAGCTCTCTGAAACAATTGGTGCTGCCAGAAACAAACATGTTTCATTGTCATGAACAGTCCTAAGTTCTTAAAACATTTTAAATGCCATATTTTGTTAGTCTTTGAAAGGTTTGAAGAATACCTATCTATCTAAAACATATTTCTGTACATCTAGAAATTCTAACTAGCATGACTACAAGTATGACTATTGCAGATATCTATTTATTAACCTATATTTATTAATTATACATTACATTTTAAAATGAGCTTCACAAACATAATACCTTAATCGAGAGCAGGAATATACATATAACAAAATTAAACTTAAATTTGTATCAATAAACCAAGATCCATATAGATGCTCATCTTTGTATCATATCCCCCTTGAAATATAAATAAACATCTATAAACAGTATTTGGAAATCTGGTGTAGTTCTCTCTAAACTGCTTTCTGCTTTTTGTTGGGCAAAGTAATTTTGGAGTTTGTGGAGACCTTTCAGGGGGGGTCTTGGTCTATCAAACCACATTAGCCTGGAAGGAACACACAGATTCTCATCTTCTGTGGAAACAAAGGCAGAACTACTTTTCCAAAGCAACATATCCTTAGAGTCAAATTTTTAAGTCAAGATACCTTTAAAACATATATGTTGGTTTAGCTTAGCAGTCTACAATGAAATGTATCTCCATACTTAGCTCATTCACAGTCAAAAAATTCAAAGAGAATACAGTAAATATTCATGATCCAGTCTCTCTGTGTATTTTCCATCTGTATGTGGCTTATTTTTCTTTATTCCATGATATATGATTGTCTGTACTTGGTCTCTTTAAAAAACAAAAAAGATTTACTTCTCTTTATAACTATTTCTTCTCTCTCCAAAGCCTATGTACTTTTATCCAAAAACATGACCCTCTTAAAGGACTTTTTCATCTGAATTTGTCTTTGTTGCTTATCTGTAATCATTTTCTGACCAAAAGCACCTTTTTAAAAATAAATGCTATGTGGGCATCACTAGGACCAACTCTGTTGCCCTGCCTGTTTGCTTCAACCACTCGAACATGGTGGAGGCATGTTCACATGTTCACCACCTCTGTGACCATGCACACTGCCCCAGCTCCAGGAATACAGCAGGTCTATGCCACCTTGAAGCAATTTATAGCATGCTGCTTATAGACCCCATTTAAGTGCATGACTTTCTGAAAGAGCCAGTGTTTGTTCTGCCACCATGAACCAGAAAGCTGGATCTTAAAGAACCAATGCAATTTTTTGCCATGAACACTGAGTCAGGAAGACTTTTCTTATAGGAGCCATGCCTCTACTTGCTGCCAGCAAACAGAGTGTATGTGAAAAAAAATGTAGCTACTAAGAAGCTGTGCTTGGCTCCCATTTTTGTGATTCTAGAACCCCTCTTTTTTTTAAGCTTTTTATGTCTTATGTGGATCCATGCCACAGACGATGGGTTCATTTTGTAAGTGGAGACTCCTTGTATGCTTCCTGGTGGCCCAGACCTGAAATAATCCCACAGAAACTGTATTAATTAAAACACTGCTCAGCCTATTTGTCCAGCCTTCTTATTAACTAACTCTTATATCTTAAGTTAACCCATTCTTATTATTTATATTTTACCATGAGTCTTGTGGTTTATCTGTAATGTTCTGGCTGGTGGCTCATGACATTCCTTTTTAGAGGCTATATGATGTTCCCTTCCTCTTTTCTCCTCTGTCTCTGCTTGGAATCCCTACCTTGGAATTCTATCTTCCCTAGGCCCAAAGTGACTTCTTTGTTAACCAATGGTAATAAAACATATTCACAACATACAGAGCTGAATCCTACATCATGTATGGACATCAGTGTTCTAATTTATAATATGGATATAGCAGCTGTATAGAGTTCTTTCAGAATTAAATGAGGCTATAATATTTATGAAACTCTTGGTTCATTGTTTAGCAGATTGCAACATTAAGTTTTGCTTTTGTTGTCTACATAAGATATAGATACATAGTAGAGTCTTAAAATTTAGTGCTTCAAATTTTTCAGAAAACATAGCAGATACTCTTTTTTTGACTTCTAAAATGAATATTAGTCACTTTACTCTTCATTTTAATGTCCATTTCTTTTTTTAAAAAAAGTAGGGTGAACATAGGTTTATAAAGGAAAAATGAAAAGGAGCTGAGTGGAAGGGACTGAAAAATAGAGAGTTCCCATGCATAATTTCTTTTTCTAGGTGATATCAGTTTCCTGCCTTCCTGTTTGCCTCTGACCAATCCTTTCTCTCTCTACCCTAGGGAAAAACAACCCAGCAACAGCAACAACAAAACTGTCTTTTCCTCCTGTTCCCTTTTTCCCAAACTCCCAATTCACAAGCCTGCTCACCTTCCTTTGTCCATCCCCTCAGACTTCCAACATGTAAGTCCTGCTAATGAACAAAGGCCCATGGGAAGTCTAATAAAGTGTCAAGGTAATAAATGTTTATAGGTGGAAACTCTGAGGTTAAGGTAATAGATATGAGCAAAGGTGGAAAGAAGAGTCTTGTGGGAAAGGGGAATGGCCAAGGTAAGTGCATAGAAGCCCCCTTCACTAATGACAGTCTGTGGAAACTTTGCTAGGAAAACAAGGGAAATTCCTCAACTTTTGTGGCCCACTTGCCTTCTAGAAATACATGGAGAGATGATATGTTATCCTATGGTAATTGCACAAATTCCTGTTGTATCAACTCAAGACAGTTTCAGCCCTGACACTTGGTAAACAGACAGACACAGTTTTTACTATGAATGTCAGTAACTACTGCTAAGGGCTGTGCTATGCATAGCATTAACATTTCACCTTCTAACTGCTAAAGATCTCATGTAGCATATCATTTCTTCTTTACATAAGCCTATGAGGAAAAGTATCATAAATGCTGTTGTTTTTCATCCATAATGAGAAAGTAGAAAGCCATTTACTTAATTGATTGCCACAAGTTGAAGATTTCTGTTGTAAATTCATGAATTCAGGCTTTGGATACATGATTCTGTAATTTCTCCAGACAAAGCAGCCATGGAGAGAGCTTGGTATCTTGCCATACAGACTCACTGAGTGTGTGTGAAACCCTATAATCCTCAGCTATTAATTAGGGCTGTGGCAGGGACAAAGGCATAACGAGAGACAATGATAAGCAAAAGGAAATTAATAGGAAGCTTATAGATTTTGGTATTTTTTATGAGGAAGATAACTGGATATAGGACTATGAGCCTCCTATAGTTATTTGTTTTAACAGTTGAGAGGATACTGTGTCACTGTGTAAAAGGCAAATGTGAATTCTGGGCAGGACAGAAACTAGAAAGGCTTGTGTAGTCAAAAGCTGTTGTTTTCAAGGGATAAGACAGTGAAATATTGTGACTGGAAATTGGAAAGGAAGCTAGGAGACAGATTGTGAAGTATGTACAATGGGACATCTTAGAGAGCCAGCCTACCTCACAAGGACATTCTTAACTGACTCCCAGACTCAAATCACAAGGGCATACTCCCAGCAGCCATGTTTGTATATAAATATACTTCCACAGATTTCAATAATGTACTGAAACTCAACATGTGCACTGTGCAATAATTAGCAAAATTTTATGAAGCTGTTGTTCTTGTGGAGCTTCACAGTTCAGTGTGAGTGTACTCAGATCATAGCGGAAGCAATTGGGATTTCCAATTTAGGAGTGTGGGATGCGGAACTAAAGAAGGATCCGGATGCTACACAACCAGAGTCCGAACCCATAAAGTCAGGGTTGTTGACAGCTAAATTCTCTCCTATAGATTATAAGTTCTTGAAATCTTGCTTGCAAAGGAACGAGAATGAGACACACAAGGGTGACATTCTTATGATTCACACAATTGCTTAGCATTTGTGGGTTCTGGTATTTCTTAAATCTGTTCTTGTTCTTAAAGATACTCTTATAACATTGTTATTCTCCTGTGTTCTGAGATACTTTGCTATAGCTGTTTTCAAAAATTAAACTTTATAGTCTCAGCTTGCTGCTGCAGGATGAGCTTGGTAAACATCTCTATAACATAAGCATGGCTGAGAACTGAGAGCAAGATAAGATAATTTCAGAGGAAGAAGGACATTTTAGAAGATTACTGGAAACTCAGGACATTGGACAGAGGAAAATAATATTAAGAGGTCTGGATAAAGCAGTCCACAAATGATGTTTGCATAGGTGATGAGCAAATGTCATGCAATAAGACTATTCCATCTGCCAGACAGGAAAAAGCATACTGTTGTCATTGAAGCATCTTTCAGAATTCAATTATTATCTCATTTTTATACACAAATGGTGTGGGAGGTCCTTCTGTATTGTGTTGCTTTTATTGGTTAATGAATAAAGAAGCTGCTTTTGGCCAGTGGCTTAGCAGAATATAGGAAGGCTGGAAGAGATATATCTAGAAAGAATAGGCGGAGTCAAGGAGATACCATGTAGCTGCCAGAGGGGAAAGATGCGAGCTGCCAGCAGGAACCTTGCCAGTAAGCCACGAGCGTCATGGTAAAATATAAAATAATGAAAACGGGTTAATTCTAGATGTAAAAGCTAGCCAATAAGAAGCTAGAGCTAATAGGCCAAGCAGTCATTTAATTAATATAGTTTCTGTGAGATTATTTTGGGTCTGAAAAGCTGGGAACAAACAAGCAGCCTCTCCCAACACAAAAACACAGGGGCAATGTGGGAATTTTTGAGAACTATATATAAAATCAACCCATTTCCTATACCCACACCTGATGAGATTATTCATTCTTTTTTTGTTGTTGTAATTTTAGTTTGTTTTTGAGACATGGTCTCACTATATAATCCTGACTGGCCTAAAACTCTCTTCATAGATCTGTCTGGTCTCAAACTTACATCAATCCTCCTGTCTCTTCCTGTTAAGTGCTGTCTTTCTGGACATGTGTCATCATAGCCTGCAAGATTATTCATTCATAGAGAAAATGATAGCTCATATTTTATTGTCTGGCCAGAATTACTCTTAGACATATCCATGCATAGGCATATTATTGACATCAATCACAAAGAAGATGAAAACAGTCATTGCTTCTGCCTTGTGGCTTTGGATTTGATGGAATGGGTACCTGTTCTAGATACTGTGTCTAATCCTTCAGTCTAGGTTCTCTAATGGTCATCATACCTGCTCAATGTCAGCATTATTATTATTGTTTTACAGAGCCCTTGCCTTATTATATGAGGAAGTTGCTAACGACTAAAATGTAAATAAGAGGCAATGGCAGAAGGCAATTCTAGTTCTAGGCTTTCCTTAAGTCCCTGGCTTTTCCAGTTACATCGTTCATGCCTTTCAAGCAGGATACAGAAACACGTAGCTGCCCAGTGGTGACAGCTGCTTCTGCTGCTAGAATAAGTGACTGGATGGCTCCATGAAGAGCATGGCTGGCAAGGCCAGCCTAGGTGCCACTCAAGTCTGTACCACTGGGTTCTTCTGTAAAGTATTAAGCATCTACATAAGAACCTTTGATAGAAACAGCAAGACACAGAAACCAGAAACAACCTCTTCCGCATTTCTGCCTTCCAAACTGTACAAGGGCATCTTACTGCTAGTACCTGTTTTGTTCTACGTGCCAAGGAATCTGAGAAAATGTACTCTCAGGTTGCTAACCTCCGAATGCTACCCACCAGGAGAACAGAATAAAATCTTGACAATTTAGTTGTTAGTGTGTGCTCCTTCAGTTGCCTTTTGTACTTGATGCCAGAATACTTGCTTAGATATAGGATTCTTCATACTGGTAAATTTGGACATGGACAGGTTGTTTGGAGTTACCTGAGGTTTTTCTGGGGCTTGTTCTACATTAAATTTCAGAGGCAACTGTGTGTATTAATTTAAAGTGAAGCAATCTTAACAAACAGACACGTAAGCAGAGCTGAGAAAGGATGAACTATTTGAGAGTCAGAAACTTGAAGTTTATGTGCATTAAAAAAAAATCCCCTCTGGGCTCTAAATAACTGTATGTCACCTTCAGCAAGATAGCTAACCTCTCTGGGTTCTTCAGTGTTTTCTTCACTATAACAAGAATAATGGCTCTCGCCACTTCCCTGCCTCCAGGGATATTGTCAGAATTAATGAGACACCAGGGTGAAGGGGTTTGCACTCTTCTCCCTCTGAGAACGCTGGAATACAAACAAAGTAATGTCTCTATGTTGTGAACTCTCTTTCTGCATGGCTTAGCAGCACTCAGGAAAGAGCTCACGGAGTTTTTGAAGCAGCAACAATTACTGTAGGTGTTACATATTATAAAGCAACCGTATCTGCCAGGAAAAACAAAAGGGGAAACCAAAATTCCAGTCAGAGAAGTTCTGCTTACTCTTTAAGGCAACCAGTGGGAGGCCTAGGATAATTGCAAGTAAAATATTACCGAGCACGGAGTCAATGATAGTAGGAGGTGAAACTACCTAATTAAAGTTGCCATCATGAAGGAAGAGAGAAAAGTGAGGCATCAGCTGCTGACACATTGCTCAAATGTTCTTAGACACGCTGGAGAGAGAGGATGGAAGTTGGAGGTCAAATGTTTGTTTGTGTCATTACAGGGGAACTGCTCCAAGTGATTAGAACTATACAACTGATAATTAGAACAAGCTGGAAGTTAAACCTTAATAGGTTAAAAATGTTCTCAACAATTCCTTTAATTAACCAGTAAATTGTCTATTAATCTAGGCAAAAGGTATTTTTGCTGGTTCTGTTACTTCAATGGAAATACAGTCCTCCTGATGCTAATGGGTGATAATACAATAAAATACCCACCTAGGAAAAGAGATGTCATCCACTAGAGTGTATTTCTATCATATACAGTGCAAACACCAACCATGTGTGGGTGTAATATATTATACATGTAATCTCAATAAACTTTATTTTTGTCATCATTAGATGAAACTGAATCTCTAAATAAAGTTAATCTCAGGGATAGAGGACATGATCCATCCTTTCTGGTGATTGTAGTCCTGTCCGTATTTATAACACAACTACTTTTCAGCAGACTACTTCATTTCAGGATGTTGACTGCTGAGAAAAATATCATGAAGGAGTATTAATGTTCTGAGGGACTAAATACAGCTGCTGGGGATGAGCCAGTATCAAAGAGCAGATTGAAAACAGATTTAAAAATCTGTGTCCTCATCCACAAGCCACTGTGAGAACATACTGCCAATCATTGGTTCTTTAAATGTATCCTTATTTTTTTTTGTTCTTATAGTACTTAATTCCACTTTAGAAGATGTATTTTTTATACTTGACTTACTCATTCATTGAGCGAAGGACTTGTGAATTGTTTCTTGCTTCTGAAGCTTGTGAGTAAAACTATTGTGTGCATGTGTGCACATGTGTGCACTAATGAACGCACCAATGACTATAATTAGTGGTGTTTACAGGAGCATGGATTAGAGATTATTTGCCTAAGCATTGACAATTTGCCTGCTCCGAACGTCCAAGAGATCTCAGCCAGTCCTGCCAGTCGTGAACCATTGCTGAGAAGAGCAATACAGTGTTCTGGTTCATGAGGCTTCAAAGTCAAAAGGGTGCCCTCAGCGGCTTCAGAGGGAGCTCAGGCACTCAATCCTTTTACAATTAGCCCATTTGAAGAAACTGTATATAATCAGCTAACTAAGTACATCAATAAAAAAAGTTGTAGTGGAATCAACTTTAACATTTTGAGTGCTCTATTACTGTGACTATTCAAACTGGCTGCAGAAAAGACAAAAGAAAAATCACTGAGATGTTTTTGTTTGTTTATTTGTTTGTTTGTTTGACTTTTTTTCCATCTTGGAGCAGAATCTAGGGGTGCCAGTTTGGAGCACCTGTACTGGGTGACTATTGCTTATTACACAGTGCATGGCTTGTTCAAGCCTGAAATAGTCCATGTTTTAATGTCATGTGTGCCGTTATGCTTGCCAGGACCCAGTGCTGTGGCTGTCTACTGAATCCTATGTTGGTGACCTCCAAGTAGCACATTGTTTTTTAATCTGTTTCAAAGGTCTTTATGTGTCTGTTTTGTTCCACTTTGGCTTACAGTGTCTGCAAAGATTATTTAGTGGAGTACTGTAAAATACTGTTAATTGTAAAATGACTAGCTAAGAAAAATGCAAACACTGTAATTGTAAGCTCTATACCAGTGTTCCCAATAGCTAGGAATGCATAGATAATACCAGGCATGGTGGCACTTGCTTGTAATCCAGCTTGTGAAAGGTGAAGCCAGGAGGACCAAGAATTTAAGGCCATCCTTGGCTACATTAATTAATTAATTGACTACATACCAAGTCTTAATTATTCTGGGATACCTGAGATCCTGTCTCCATAAGCAACAGCAGAAAGAGTGAATACAACGACCTAATTACTTATTCTCGATGACGTTACACTCTCTCTTACACCAGCATCATTTATTTTCATCTTTCATTCATATAAAAAACCTTTATTGTGTGCTTACTAAATGTTAGAGAGTAGTCTACATACCTGAATACAAAGGGTACATAGTTCTTGTGTGGTGTTAGTCTGAGATGGAGAGAGACATACACTAATCAAATAATTATAGACAATTGTAAAAACCATAGTTCTTCAAGTATGCCCCAGCAAACACTTGTGAGTGGGCTTTTCCGAGTCCTGGACATGGCTGCTTGGTGGTGACTGCAGGTCCTCCATGATGCAAAGAGCCAAAAGCCCACTTGATAAGAGTTTTCTCCCGCTCAGTGTTGACCCATTCCACCCCCACAACTGTTTGACAGATCTCATCTACTCCTCAGAAGCTTTTATTTCTCCACCTCTTTCTCCCTACTCTGAGATGCCTAATGTTCTAGTTTGGTTTCTGTTCCTGTGATAATCACCATAACCCAAATGCAACTTGGTAAGGAAAGGGGTTTATTTCACCTTACACTTTAATAGGTCATTGTTCAGCAAAGCCATTGCAGAAGCTCAAGGAAGCAACTGAAGAAGCAATCATGGAGGAATGCATCTTACTGACTTGCTCATGAACACGATGGTGATTGAAGTGACCAATATATCTGAGATGATATAGATTTGTGACATGAAAAAAATGAAGACAATAACAAGATGGATCTACAACTTCATTAATGGAGCTTGGTGAGTAGTTTCATTTAAAAGGAAGGCATCACAGCATGATTAGTTGCCCTTTGCCAGCCTTTTCTATTACCTGTAGCAGGTGCAGCAGTGTACCATCTCATCACAAGAGGCAGGATGAGGGCAGGACAATGCTGAGAGACCCAACTAACTTCTATAATTGTCTGTAGTTTAAAGCATCCACTGTGGGTTAGGACTGTCCTCTATGAACGTATCTGTAGATATGCCTACAGAGACTAGACTGAAGCCTAAGCCCTAACAGAAAGCTCATCAAACTCCTACAATAGCAAGTACTGAATATAAATACAACATTTGAACTAAAAGTAAGCCCATATCTTCTTACATTTTTTATCTGGATGAAGGCAGATGCTATAATTATCTTCAAGTCAATGAAGTGTATCATGGTGGGGGTGGGCTTTGAGCTCTTTTTCTCAAGCTTTACTCAGTGTGACAATCAGTCAACTTCCTGTTACCTCTGATCAAGTTGTAAGTAAGAGCTGTCAGCTCCAGTACTGGTTTCATGTCACCATGCTCCCTGCCATGATGCTAATGGACTGAACCTCTGAAACTCTACGTGAGCCACCCCAATTAAATATTTCCTTTATAAGAGTTCCTGTGGTCATGATGTCTCTTTACAGCAATGAAAAATCTAACTAAGACAGCTTCTGTATAAAAACAGAATTGACTACCTAGTGAGATACCTTGTGTGGAAAGCAATGGAGACTTTTTGTCTTTCTGCTATGCATCAACAGAAATTCATGCATCAGCCACAAGCTTGAAATGGCCTCTTAACTTGCCTCCTGCTTCATTACTCAAAGAATTTCTGAACAGTCCCAACCAAAGGTTTAAGATGCTTTTTTCTTTTTTCATGTAAAATAACTGATCTAATAAATGGAACCATAAAACATTTAAGACCCAAAGCAGAATGTGGCACATTATACACTCATCCTAGTTTTAAGTTGTGAAGGATTTCTCATGTTTTAGACTGAACATGGATGGTTGAGGCCATCAAGATGGCTCAGAAGATAAAAGGAATTGCCTCCATCCAACTCTGGAACCAACATGGTGGAAGGAGACAACTGGACCCACAAACTGTCTCCCGACCTCCATGAGGGTGTTGTGGCACACATCGCTCCCCCCATAAAAAACAAATATAATAAAAATTATATTGAGCAGGTTGGTATGTTTCAGAAATGGTGTTGGAAGACTGAATAAAAAAGTAGACAGTTATCTATTTTTAACATTTTAGCATTTCTAAATGCTATTTTGGGGCGTTGGGATTCACAGAAATTTAGTTCTCAACTGCATTATAAGCCAAATAATTCAGTTTGTCATTTTGCACAAAATAATCATCATGCTTTTTAAATTTTTTCCCTTTGCTTTTTGGCATGCAGCATAGTTGTGTTAGGTAATGTAATACAAAGAGTTGGAAATAGTCACTTCACTTTCTTCCCAATGTTGACTGTCAGAGAGCCAAAGTTTAATTAAGACAAGGTCTCTAAAACAATGTCCCTTCTGCTTGAGATGTAGCTTCTGGAAGGTAGACAGTTGGATGTGGTTGCTGATGACTAATATATACTGTGATGCATGGCACAGTACACACCCTGCCCACAGCACCATCCACTTCATAAATTGCTTGTTTGCGTGAGGTATAAGGCATCTTTCTGAAGATACGCTTCAAGTCTGAGTTTCTTTTTTTATCTACACAGGTAGCACTCAGTGTGCAAAGCAGTGTTAGGACCACGAAACATGCAGCACTATAGAAAACAAACTGTTTTCCTACATAGTGACCATGGTACTAGAACAGCAAAGGAGGTAACTACAGAGGGCCAGGACTCAAAGGCATGCCTGATAAGCACATTCAGAAGAGTATAAATAAAAAAAAGTCATGAAATCAGAGAAGTGAATCTTGTTGGGAAGTCTGTTGGGCTTCAAGGAGGAAACAGCTTTGACTACGGTTGTAGCTAGTGGAAGGGATCTCAATGTAAACTGGGGTGTTGCAGCTTACTTTTGATTGCATTTTTAAAGAGTACCTTGGTATGCAGCCTATACTAGCCTTGAACTCACATCTTTTTGTATTTGTCTTCCAGGTGCTGGAGTTACAAGTGTTTGAGTAATCCAATGTTGTTCGTTATTAGATTTTTATGGAGTGAAAAAGGCCAGAAGTAAGAAAAGAATACTCTGTTGTGATTAGATGTGCTCAGCTGAGTTTCTTACAGAGGAACACTGTGAATCAACTCTGCTGGCAGATCAAGCACATGCTCATGGCAGCAGTGTAGGGGCCTGGATGTGAATATCTAGAAGAGGATGTAGGAAACATTCTGAGAATTGTATCTAGCAGAAGAGACCTGAAACATGGGGAGCTACAGGAAGAATATAGATGCTGTATAATCACAGGGATCAGCATCCCAGGCATGGGCTGGTGTGAAGGGTTAATCACAGAATTCAGTGCTGGGGGAGTGGTGATGAGGAAAGAAGATAGGGAGCACATAAGCAAAGCAAGAGTTACAAAATCTATAAGTCAGTAGAGAGCTCTCCTATGTGCTGACAGAGGACATGCTGAAGAAGAAATTAGAAACAATTCCATTCATGATAGTTTCAAAAGCAGAACAACTGCCCTGGCATAAAGCTGACTGTGGAAGTGAAGGACTTCTATGATTAAATTTTTATTATAGATTTCATTTTTTGTTTTATTTCATTCTGCCTGTATGTGTGCATGTGCACGTGAGCAGAAGAGATACAGAGCAAATGAGAGGGCCAGCAAGAGTGAGAGAGATAGAGGGAGAGAGAGCGAGAGCGAGAGAGAGAGAGAGAGAGAGAGAGAGAGGGAGGGAGGGAGAAGAGAGAAGACAGATCTGGGGTCCCTTTTGTGGCTGTTGGTGCATTATATACTCCATGCTAGCCAGCTAGCAAGCTTCTGAGTGATTCTTTTGTTTCTGTCTCACCTACCTGCAGGAATGCTGGGATGCCAAAACCAGCTTTTCACTGGCTTCCCTGGAAGCCAGTAAATGTGAATTATGGGGCAGCTTTAGGTTCTGAGCCATCTTCCCAGACCTACAGTGAAAATGTTAATACACTAAAGAAAATAATTGATTTTAAAGGTTGAAAATTCCTCCCAGGCCTTGGATTAATAGAATTAATATTAAAACAGCTACGTTACCAACTAAAGGTGACCTACAAATTCAACACAATCCCCATCAAAATTCTAACATTATTCACAAACACAGGAAAATAATTCTAAAATTCCAAACAAAGTAAAAAAAAGGACCACTAACAATTAAAGCATTCTTAAGCAAAAAGAACAATAGCTGAGGTATCATAACTTCTCACCTTAAACTATACTACAGAGCTACGGTAGCAAAAACAGCACCACACTGGAGCAACAGCAGACGTGTAGACCAGTAGGACAGAACACAGGACCCTGAAATAAACCCACACAGCTAGAGCTGCCTAAGTTTTGACAGATGTAATAAAAACAGACATTGTAGAGTAGAAAAAAACATCCTCCCTTATAAATAGCGCTGAGAAACTGAATTATCTACATGTAGAAGAGTGAAGTGGGATGTTTATTTATTTCTTTTTACTTCTTTTTCTTTTTTCCTTTTTATTTGAGACAGGTGACAGGGTTTCTCTGTGTAGCTTTGCTGCCTATCCTGGACTTCACTCCATAGGAAAGGCCTGCCTCGAACTTATAGAGATGTCTCCCTTGTCCTCCTGGGTGCTGAGATTAAAGGCATGTGCCACCATCACCCAGCTCTTTCTTGCCCTATATAAAAGCCATTTTAAAAAAGGATTTAAGGCCTTAATATAAGACCTGAAATGCTGAAAGTGTCGGAGGAAAATAAACAGAAAATATTTCAAAATGTAGGTATAGTCCATTCTGAAAGGGGCTCAAAAAATAAAACTTCAGAAAATAATACTAAGAATTGACAAGTGCATTGCATAAAATGAAGACTTTTCTGATCAGGAAAGGCAGCAATTCTTTGAGAGGAGGACCAGCCTTGCAAATATGAGAAAATTTTTGCTAGCTCTACCTTCTGGGAGATGATTATCACCTAGAATATATAAAAAAACCCTTGAAATCTAAATTAAAAACTCATAATTAATCCAATCAATAACTGCACCAATAAAATGAGCAGAAGCTTTCAAAGGATGAGGTACAAATGGCAATAATACATGTCATCAGGGAAAGGCTAATGGAGACGACATTGAGGATGTGTCTCACTCCAATCAGAATACCTATTACTAAGAAAACAAAGCCCAACAAATGTTGGTGAGGATGTGTATAAGAATATAAATTAGGTCAGCCACTAATGGAATCAGTGTGGAGCTTCCTCAGAAAACTTACCACAAACCTCGCATGGCTCAGCCATTACCCTCTGGGTTTATATCTGAAGGCCTCTAAGTCAGTGTGAACTGGGAGCATAGCACAAGGGTCCTTGAGCCCAGAGAAACCAAGAATGTTAAACATACAAGATTGTCTTTCCAACGGGAAGGATGAAACATCTAATCTTCCATCCAGAAAGCTGAGAATTGGAAGTGATTAACATCCTGATGATCTGTGTTATCTCTTGGGCCAGGCCATGTCAAGCTCCTACAACCAGGACTGGACATGGCTAGTAATCTAAGCAGTTCTGATAGCCAGAGGCTCACCCAATCTCCCACCACCAGGACCAGAGGTGGCTAACAGCCCAAAGGACCTCTATGCTATCTGTATGGCAGAAACCAGGCCAGATCGTTAGGCCTTGAAGCTAGAACAGGTAGCCTATTTTTAGAATCCATCTTCTTAAAAGAAATGACATGTTCCCTGAGTTGAGTTTCATGTAATTATAATTCCTTGTGCAATGGAGATTGTAATATATCCAGAAACTTTTTTTTCAAGCTATACTGGGCTTAAATACTTTGGGAGTAAACCACCTGCTATTAGACTCTTTAAAGCCTGATCCAGGTTAATGAAGTCAATCCTCACCTGATTTTTATTCTTACGTGTTTGAGTGGTTCGTTTCCCTGTATGACACCTGCGGGGACCCCCCCTCAAGTGTGCCTTAGATGTCCTTGCGCGTCCATAGTTATCACAGCACTACTGACAACATCAAGTTTTAGAATCATCCTAGATGTCTGTCAACAGATCAGCGGACAAAGAAAATGTGATATGTCTGTACTGCGGAGTGGAGTCAACCATAAGGAAGAATAAAGTTATGCAAATTTCATGACAACTGATTCAGCTGGTGATCATCACATTGAGTGAAATGAGCCTTTTCTCTCCTATATTGGTCCTGGATTTGACAGGTATATATTTCTTATATGTGTGGAGAGGACAGGAAAGCAGAAGAAAGAGAAGGGACTATTTAGAAGAAGTGAGGATCAAGAAGTGGAGAGAAGGGAACCGGTAGGTGTTGAATACGGTTCAACTGTATGGTTTGATAAGACAATGCAAACATCTTTATGGAATATATGACAATAAATAAAGCTAGGCAATTAGTAAAAAATATTAACAGAAAATTTTTGCTAGCTCTACCTTCTGGGAGATGATTATCATCTAGAATGTATAAAAACCCCTTGAAATCTAAATTAAAAACTCATAATTAATTCAATCAATAACTGCACCTTTTGTTTTAGGTGTTTGAATTTAGGTGTTTTGATTTTGAGATGTTTCCAGTGATTCAGGAAAAAAAAAATCAGAAAAGAAATGTTACTCATAGGCACAAGGAGACGCAGGCTTGATTGCTCCCCACCACACATTTGGGAAAATTTCCTCATTTCTCTAGCCTTAGGGTCCTTGGCTGTAGAATGGAGATAGCTGTGGTACTGAAATATAATTGTGTGGGTTAAATGAAATCATGTGGATGAAGCTCCCTCAGAGTGCTGTGGCTCATTGGCAGTCAGCTATTTTGTTTTTAATAGTATTTCTAGCGAGCAGGGAGAAGTCTAAGTTTAGGACTTGCAGACGAGGAAAGGTAGGGGTCTCAGTACAGTTTTGCCTGGTACTGAAGCAAGACCAGCACCAGTGGAAGTTTGCACATTTAGGACACAGCAAGCAAGATCCTTTAAAGGTGTTGGAGAATGAGGAGCCAGAGCCACGGGCAGAAAGCTGTTGCAGTTAATGGCTTAACACCATGTGTTTTAATGCTGCTGACAGAGTGAATTGATAAAGTTCTCAGCTCCAAATACACAAAACAATTGAAGAGAAAGGTGCTGCTAAGCTTGATCTATTCACTGCCCGTTGGGTTCTAAAATGCACCACTTTGTTTCCCCTAGCAAAATAAGTAAATTAATAAAAGTAAAGGCATTTAAATTGTCCTAATTAGGGCTATTATTGCTGTGGTGTCAGGACATGACCAAAAGCAACTTGGGGAGGAAAAGGTTTATATGGCTCTTGTTTCCACATCACTGTTTATCACAAAAGGTTGGAACTCAAACAGGGCAGGAACCTGGAGAGGCAGGAGCTGATGCAGAGGCCATGGAGGAGTGCTACTTACTGGCTTGCTCCACATGGCTTTCTCAGTCTGCTTCCTTATAGAATCCAGGACCACCAGCCCAGGGATGGCATCAGTCACCTTGACAACTGGGCCCTCTCACATGAATTACTAATTAAGAAAAGCTCTACAGGCTTGTGTCCAGCCAGATCTTATGGAGGCATTTTCTCAATCAAGGTTCCCTCCTCTAAGATGACTATAGCTTGTGTCAAGTTAACATAAAACTAACCAACACATGAAGGATGGCTTATTCGGTAAGAATTACATTGCAAACTTGGTAATGTTTACTCTCTATTTGTCATTAAAATTTTTCAGAAAAAAATTAGTAAATACTACATAGTACATTTCTAAAGGAACTGGGAAACAGGATTTGTCAGAGTTTGCTAAAATCTCGAGGAGGAAGAGATGCTGAGAGAAGATGTTGAGGACACCAATACTTTTGGAAGGCATTTCTGTCAGGTGAGCATTTCTTGGATTTTGCCTTTGGCAAGACTTTCCCAAATCTGCTTAGTTGGTAATATACCATCCCATTGTATCATTTATGCTGCTCCTTCTTCACCTTATACCTAGACATCTTAAGCATTAAGATGACACGGATTATAGATTGGGAATTTCTAGATCCTTCTACAAACCCTCAAGACCTATCAGAGACCCTTTTGAGCAGCCACCGTTTTTAAAGCAGATGTAATAGTCTCTTTCAAAGCAGATGTAATACTAATGCTTCGTACTTTTTATTTTAATTCAGGATTACTTGGTTAATCAACCTAGCTATTTTATCCCTTTAACCATCTGACTATCAAGATGCTTTGTAGCTTACTGTGGTATATGCAAATGCAAAACTCTTCCAATATTAGAAACTGAGTAAGTGAAACGTCTGGGTGCTTGAATTTGACATAGAATTCCGATCCAAATACACATCAGTCTATACATATCTTTCCTCTTCATATTTCCTTCTTAAAAATCTATATGAAAATCTTTTCTTTTTTCAAATGCTTCTTAGTTATTCCTATGCTAGAGATGTATGCCTAAGTTATTTTATTTATGTGAGGTTAAAAGGACAGTAAATTGTTTATGTAAATCTGATTTTGTCTCTGATAAAGAAAAGTAAGACATGGAGAGACAGAGGGAGGGACAGAAACAAATTGATGGAAGGAGGGAGGGAGAGAGGGAGAAAGACAGAGAGAGAGAGAGGGAGAGAAAGAGAGAGAGAGAATCCCAAACTGTGATTAGAGATTTAGCAGAACCAGCAAATTGTCTTGGTTTCCATGGAGACCACTAAACCACTGCTTTATATGCAGACAATGTGCCGCAGGATAGGTAAGATTAGATGCAGATGTTGTTCAGTATGGTAAAAGAGGTAGCAATAAAAAGGCACTGGTCTTGTTAAGGAGAAACGGGTAATACTTTGGATCCAGAGGTTGAGGTGAGGGGGTGAGGGTTTGGGCTTGAAAGGCCAGTCTTGCAATAGCTTTACGTGATAATCTTCATATCTGTTTGCCAATTATTTATAGGGGCTGTAGCTATAGCACAGAGCTTGTCTAGCATACATGAAGCCCTAGGTTTAATCCTCAATACTGCAAAAAACAAAACGCAAAACCCAAGAAATATTCGAGTCTTTCGGGGTCTCTTTATTTTAAGTTCATGACAAGACTAACGATTCTGGTGTTTTCTGGGGGATGGGTTGGGAGAGTCACGGGCTTAGTTTGTAGGGATGAACTGTGAGCAGAAATGACATGTATATTTTCCAGGTCCAACATGTAGCTACTGGTACAAGACTTCACACAATTCTGATAACTGTTATCTCAATGATTGGTAGTGCCAATTAGTTGAGTCCTTGATTAACCAGAATGAGGTGAGCCTTCCCATCAACCTACCATGTATTTGCAATATAAGTCATTTTAAACAATCTGAGATATAATATTTTGTTATTTGGATGAATGTAGTAGTTTTGTTAAAATCACCAAGACTGCTGGTTGCTGGTTTTTCTTCAGCTACCTAGCCTGCTCTGAGCAACACATTAAATAAACAGTAAAGGTAAAGATTTCATGGCATATGTAAAATCCTTTCCCAGTTATTTATAAAATGAAGATTTAGTGGCATGAATGATGCTTCTACTGTGCTTTTGTCTTCTATGGGCCACCAATTCTGAAGTGTAAATTGGGAGTGGCTACTCTGGTTCCCAGTGGGGGTGGCTCTAAAATTGCATCTGTCAAGGTCTCTTCAGCTGTCTTCATACACATCACACTCTTGTGCTAAAATACCCCCAAAACAGGCTCAGCCACAGTATGTGCCTGAGGACCTCCATATCCATGCGGCTTTGGCTTTTTAAAGCATGGTAGCCAAAATTCCAGAAAAACCATCCTGGCAGAATGGATTATTATAGATGGATTATTATAGATGGATCATTCATGGGATAAGACATGAGAATGGCAGGAGGCTAAAGATTCTGGTACTGGGGGCAGGTAAGGTCAGAGTTAGACTTCATTTCTCCACACGACCAGTCGAAATTTTTGCAGCTACTTCCTTCCATGGCATCACCAAAATATGGCAAAGTTTATACACTTGTGGAGGAAAACAATTGTGCAACATGGCCAGAACACAGTTTATTTCATAACAAGAGTCATTCTTTGTTGAGTTCTGGAGCTTCCATCATGTATCTTTACATCCCTTATCTTATGTGATTTCCCCTAACAATCCCATGACGAAATGCAGTCTTTGGTATCCCTGGAATACAAAGGAAGAAGAGAAATTCCAGGGAGCCTGAACTAACTGAACACTATACTACTTGATACATATTTGAACTTTTAAATTTATTTTTCAATATTTCTATTGACAACCTATACCTTGGTATGGACTGAATAAATACCAGATGCTCAAATGTTATTGATATGCAAGGCCTACTTAAATATCTTCGTAATGTACTGGTAAATACCTATGTTATAAGCAGGAATAAAAAAAAACAGGCAGAAAAGCACAGGACCAATGACAAAGATGTGTGGAGGAAAGGATGCTTAGTTCAGGTGTTGAGCATGCAGAAGTTAAACCAAGCTTCAAAGAATAAGGAATTATAAGGTTGGTAGAGAAGAGGCCCAGGCCTCTTCAGCATAATCAGATGTTAACACATTCAGAGTTTATTCTGATTGAAGAAGAAAGTGTGGTTCGATATGAGGCCATGAGGCGTTGCAGAGAGGTAATGGGCTAGGTAGAGAAAGAGAGATAGATCAATAACAATATACAAACGCTGGAGTCAAAAGATAGATGCTAAAGAGAGAGATAAGTGACGGGCAACAGAGAGCTGATGTTGTGCCTTTGTTCACTTCAAATCATCTCAAGCCTACCTATGAGCTCATTATTTTGAAAGCTGTATAGCAAAACATTTTACATAATTCTCACATGGGAACAGTTTCCCATTCTTGAAGTCTATCCACTGCTACCACTACCAGTCTTTCTAAGATCTCATCTGTTTCTTCAAAACCATCTTAGTTAATGGCTTCTTCATTCTCATTGCTGCTCACAAAATGCTTGTCGTGGTAGCCCTTTACTAGTTAGACACATTCACAAGCTAAGTGTACCAGAATTAATAGTGATGTATAAGATCTTGAAATTTCAAAACATTTTTGAAGGAAGAAAGAATTATTAAAGGAACATTGGTGGGATATTTGTACACTGTGTGAAGATATATAGCTGTGTTTGATGTAATAAAAAGCTAAATGACCAATAGCTGGGCAGGTGGCATAGGCAGGATTTCTAGGGAGAGAAAGGAAGAGGAGGAATCTAGGTGTGCAGGAAATGCCAGGAGACATGGTGAAGAAACAGGAGGTGCAAGATGCAAAAGAGGTAGTGTCACAAGACAGAACAGAGATTAACATAAATGGGTTAATTTAATTATAAGAGCTAGTTAGGTACAAGCCTAAGGTGTTGGTTAAGCTTAGCCACAGAGGCCAGGAGCAGTGGTGGCACACAACTTTAATCCCAGCACTCTGGAGACAGAGGCAGAGGGATCTCTGTTAGCTCAAATCCACCGTGGGCTACAGGAGATTGCATCTGTCTAAAAGAGAAACTGAGCTCATGCAAAGGTGATCCCAGCACTTGGGATCCCATGCCTTTAAACCCAGCACTAGGGAGATGGAGACAGGAGTGATATGTTGGGTGGAGAGAGGACTATAAGGCAGGGGAGGGGGAAGACTAGAGCTCAAGGCAGTCTGAGGATTCAGTCTGAGGTTTCGTAGGGACAGGATGGCCCCTTTGGTCTGAGCATTGGTTGAAGTAATAAGAACTCTAGTGGCAGACTGCTCTGTTTCTCTGATCCTTCAGCTTTCACCCCCAGACAGTTGACTCTGACTTTTTATTATAAAGACCAATTGGAATTCATGCTACACACACACACACACACACACACACACACCCCTTCTAGTTTGGTTTAGTAAGGTTCATTTTTGTTTCCTCTAAAGTCACCCTTTTTTCCTCCTTCTTCTAGTCTCTTCTCCCTCAGATTCCTCAAAAATCCATTGCTTGCTACCTTGCCATCACATGTCTCCTGGTTCCAGCAGGAGGGATTAAGAGCTTTACACTTAACATTAAAATATTATCTCACCAGGATTATGCCTTGTAACAGTTCCTGCTCGCAAGGAGAAGGCAAGCATGAAATGATTCAACAGAAATGTCTTTGAACTATTGTTTCTAGGAGTGGGTAACACAGTGCATCGTAAGCCTGACGGGCATCCAGCATATGGATCTGGTTTCATTTTATGCTCCGAACAGGAAATCACTTTCTTGCCTAGAGGCATTTAAACTTTTGTGAAGTTCCACAGCATGAGAAAGAAAAGTGGCCCTGCCAAGAGGAAGAGATGATTTAACAGATGCCAGACTATGATGCAAACAAGGCCTCACATTATATAGCTTGCAGGTTAGGGCTTGTCAAGAGAGCAATAAACCTGTTGACTCTGAGGATATTAGTGCATACAATATTTGATGCATAGCACGGCTAAGTAAATATCTGTTAAAGAAAGTCCAATGTTACTTGTTTATATACACATATTTCTGTATCTGCATGTGTACATGTGCATAGGCCAGGGATGAGAGTCCTGTGGGGGATCCCAGTTGTCATGTGGGGGAGCCCAGGTGTCCTGTGGGGGACCATCAACATGAGGTATTTTGAGACAGAACTTTCATCAACTGGGGATCACATAGACATAGATCAGCAAGCCCCAGACAACCTCCTCTCTCTGCCTCCCAGCGCTGGTATGCACACACCTTTGCCCCATCTTTTTTCAATGGGGGCCAAAGTATGCCCTCAGGTATTCATGCTGACTTGACAAGCACATCACTAATTGAGCCATCTCCCCAGCTTGCCCCTTGAAATTATGATTTGATAAAGAAAAAACAG
Organism: Bramus lutescens; assembly: GCA_001685075.1. Lineage (NCBI taxonomy): Eukaryota > Metazoa > Chordata > Mammalia > Rodentia > Cricetidae > Bramus > Bramus lutescens. Next base: position 54,579 of record LOEQ01004002.1, read on the forward strand.
TCTAACAACAGCCTATTAATTAGAAGACTCTGGAAGAAGGAAGCAGATGCATTAGATCTAATTTAGTTGGTTAGTGAGCCACAACAGAAGCATAGAAATATAAGCTCTTAGTGAAAACATCAGCAAATCCTTCAGGAAATGCGCCAATATATCCTCTAAGGATCATCTATTTAAGGTTATAAAGAAAGGTTAGTATATTTTTCATTATGGAATGAGGGCACATTCAAGTTGAATAATTTTTTTAATATTTTCATGTAGTTTCTAGTGAACTGAGCCTTAGAAATTATGGAAGTTTGAATGAAAATGGACCCATAGGCTCTTAGGGATTGGCACTATTAGGAGGTGTGGCCTTGTTGGAGTAGGTGCGGCCTTGTTGGAGTAGGTGTGGCCTTGCTGGAGAAAGTACACCACTGGGATTGAGTTTTGATATCTCAGAAGCTCAAACCAGACCCAGTGGCTCACTTAGTCACTCTCTGTTGCCTGCTGATAAATATATAGAACTCTCAGCTATCTCTCCAACACCATGTCTGCCTACATGCTGCTTTGCTTCCCACCATGATAATAATGGATGAAACTTCTGAAACAGTAAGCCATCCCCAACAAAATGTTTCCCTTTATAATAATTGCCATCGTAAAGGTGTCTCTTCATATCTCTAAAACCCTAAGACAGAAATCCTGTTAGATAAAGATTTTTACATGAAATTGAAAAGAATGAGAAGATGCCGTAACAGGCTGTTCAGTCTTCTCTTGGAGATCCAGGCCTCCATTTCAGTTTCCTGATTCTGAGCAAGCAGCTTCTGAGGAAGAGCTATGAAGGAAGGACAATCAGTGTCCAACAATCCCAACAGCAAGGAGGAGGCCTGGTACATGCAGCAGTAGGCCAGGCCAGGCCTGAGCCAGTCTCCACAATCAATAAGCTCAAGGTGATCACTAAATAAGGACAAGGCCTGCCACTTGCCCAGGCCTGCCCCCAAATGAAAAATTGTAACCCTAACCAGCCCCTAACTAGCCCAAGCCAATTAGAATGTATAATACGATTGCCAATTGCTGGGGCCAATCATATTCAAAATAACCTTGATGTGGGATTTCCCCCCGTATGCTGTGGATACCATTGGTTAATAAAAGAACTGCTTTCAGCCTATAGCAGAACTATAAGAAAACAGAGCTGTATAGGGAAAACTAAACTGAATGCTGAGAGAAAGAAGGGCAGAGTCAAAGCTAGAGCTAATGAGCCAAGCAATGATTTAAATAATATAGTTTCTGTGTAATTATTTGGGGTCTGAGCAGCCAGGAACAAGCGAGCCACCTCCTTTCAACACAACTTGCCTATGACCTCCCTTTGGTTGTGCTTAAAAGGAGCCTGTGAACTCCTCTGGGGGTTGTCGCCATCTTACCTTTGTGTAGGATGGTTGGCCCCGACACGCTGGAAAAATTAGCACTCTTGCTGATCACATATGTGGATGGTGATCTTTTGTGGGACTTTTCTAGGACCCAACAGAAATGACACACATCTTATAGTTAAGATTCTGGTACTTTGACTAGCAAAAACCAGGGGAAAGGTAAGGTAGGTAGCAGAATTAGGTAATAGAATTACAAAACAGCAGGCACATTTCCTACATGCTTCTGATAATCTGGAGCCTGATAGAGCACAAGTGCTTGACCAATGATACCCATAGAGGAATGAAGAATCAGTATTCAGATGTAGGTTTATCTGGTTGTAAAGGCCAGTCTTTTCTCTGACTCACTGTTGCTGAAGCCTATGTCACACCTTATGCCTTAAACTTGAGTCTGTTCAAGTTGTAAGGTATCTATCTGTGTGTGACTCTATTGTCAGAGAGATGTGAACCAATGTTTCTATTAATCTGTGTATTGCCACATGGCTGTGGCTTACTGTCAAAGTTCTTGTGCATATGTCTCCCATGGGCAGCTACATGGCATCTAGTCACCCTGCCTTCTTTCTCCCAGCATTCAGTTTAGTTTTTTCCGCCTAGCTATATTCTACCCTATCACAGGCCACTGCAGTTTCTTTATTCATTAACCAACAAAAGCAATACATATACAGAAGGACTTCCCACACCACTCCATGGTTTATGCTTCAAACTGCCTTGACTTCCCTCAATAATAGATTATGACCTAGAATCATAAGGCAAATAAACCCCTTCCTTATCTAAGTTGCTGTTTTGGTCAGTGTTTTACCATACCAATGGAAAGCAAGCTAGAACACATGTTGTTATTTTTCTTCATTTATATTCTTAATGGTGAGACTTAGATATACATGACATTGCTAAAAAAAATCACAATTTTTCATTTTAATGTGAATAGTATGCAATTGATATATATTGAAATCTTTTAACTTTCCTGTCTGGTTAAGTCAAAAGTCTTTTGATGAACATATTACTGAAAAATGATATTCAGGATGAGTTTTGCTGGTTGTCTTAGTTAGGGACTTTATCGCTGTTAAGAGACACTATGACCATGGCAACACTTATAAAGGAAAGCATTTAATTAGGGTGGTATTATAGTTTCAGACGTTTAGTCCACTATAGTCATGGTGACAAGCATGGAGGCATGCAGGCAAATATGGTGCTGAATTAGGAGCTGAGAGTTCTATATCCACATAGGCAAGTAGCAGGAAAAAAAATTGACATACTGGGCATGGCTTGAGCTTCTGAGACTTCAAAGACCACCCCCAGTGACACACTTTCTCCAACAAGGCCACGTGTACTCTAACAAGGTCATCTCTCCTATTAGTGCCACTCCCTAAGGGCCAAGCATTCAAACACATGAGTCTATGGGGGACATGCATTCCTATTCAAACCAACAGAATGTAAAACATATTAGTCATTGTAATAATCTACCTCTGAAAGGTTATTCTGGTTCAGAGGTGACAGTGAATTGGAAAATGATTGCATAACTATGCCAAAGGGCATCTGTAAGAGTAAATAGTAACTATTGCTCCACGATCACAGGATGACTACCAAATGTGCGACTCAGGGTCTCCCCTACTCCTGAAAACTGTGGATTCTAATGTTGGAAAGCTGTTTTGAACAGTTAGCCCTTTCAGAACTGGCATAAGCTTAACTGTTTATTTACTCTGTTCACACCAAAGTTAATTACACATTGGAAGCTCAAAGGAATGGTTTCTTTCTTTCTTTCTTTCTTTCTTTCTTTCTTTCTTTCTTTCTTTCTT
>LOEQ01004002.1:67481-87594 GCA_001685075.1 Bramus lutescens
ATAACTCTAAATTTTCTTTAGGTCCTTATAAGATTATCAGCGGCCCCAACCAGCTGGAAGTAGCCTGGAATACTATGCCCACATTCACAAAAAAATGGACTATGGGTATTTTCCTTTTTTTTTTTTTAAAAAAAAGAGGGAAGTGGTGTGTTACATATGGGAGTCAAAGTTTTTCAAACCATCACTTAGCTCAAGAGTAAAGTGCTTATCTGGCATCTATCAGAGCTTGTGATCAATTTCCAATAACAGAAAAATAAATGAATAAAAATTAATAGTATTAAAGCATTTATTTTTCAGAGTCCAAGAATGAATTTGGAATTAAATAATTCATATGACATTGAACAAACTGTCTTCACACCCTGCATTCCTCATTTGAAAACTGCAGACAGAATAATGGCTGTGCTCTGGAAGGCAAAGATGTATTAATAGATGAAAAGCACTTTGAAACAGCAAGTTCACTTTGAAGAATACATCACATAGGTATAAATATACTAGGAAATAAGGATCTGCATTTAAAGATATACACTGTAGTATTGTGATGTGCAAACATAAAATTAGTATATAAGCATCTGCTCAACTCTGTATGGTTAAACAAATATGATACATGAAAATTTTTGGACATGATTGTTTTATACATCTTTTGGGCATCATCTCACATCCTCAGTCCATATTGCTCTCTAGCTGTTGCTATAGCAACCAACCGCATGTAGGTATAATTGAAAATACTTTACTTCAGCTGCATCATGTCTTTCACCATGCAGTGAGATGCTCAGTCAACTTGTGACATGTGTAGGAGAGACTTCAGCTTTTCCAGTATACATGGGAACTTGAAATTGCAAAGGGTATAAGTAATCAGAGTTGATTTGGGACTGTTCTATGTCTGTTCCTCACACGCCATACTACTTATAGTTATGGTCATCTTGGCAGTCACCATTGGATGACTTTCTGCCTCCTCTGCCTCACTTGGCTCAGTCCTCTTCTTCTTGGCCTAGGGCTTCCTTTCCAAAATAAACTGACCATGGAAGCCTCTTGACTCTGGATCTTTATAGGGACTCAGGATAAAACACTAACTATGTGTGTGTGTGTGTGTGTATGTGTGTGTGTGTGTGTGTGTGTGTGTGTGTGTTCATTAACCTATAGGGTTTTTCAGAGAGAACTGTTAAATGAGGAAAAGCAATTTTTGGATTAGTATATGTTGTATCATTCATAAAATTAAGCAAATTTAGAATACCATTGTGTGTTGACCTCACCTTAGGGAAAGGTTAGATGATGCACAACCATTTGTTGATGTTAGTCTCCTCAGGGAAGCATGAGAGATGATTAGCTTTCTCCTAATAAATTTCCTTTGTGTCACTAGCTACACTGGACATATGAAATTCACAGTTGAAAATATTTTGAAAAAAATGATGTTTAAAATTAACACCAATATCCCAGGTAAAAGAACTTTCCCTTAGTTAGCAAGTCAGAAAATAACTATGCTGTTGGACTTGAAGTCCAATTTACCCTACACTTTAGTATTAACCTTGATTATGAAAAAATAATTTGCCTTTGTAGGACAAATACACAAAGCTAGTCTCAAAACTAGGGTACTGTCTGGGACTGAGAGATGCTCTAGAGATCCTTACAAGAAGAATGAAGACGCAGCATGATGAGTAAAGAAATGCAAGTTCCTTTCTCCAGAACTTCCAGAGGTGTAGCTGCCCTAGAGTCTGTTAATGAATGACAACAGTGGCTTTCACCAGAGAGCTAAAGGAAAATAAAAGATCTCACAGAAGAAAGCTCGGCAGAGATTCCGTCATCTGCAGTAGGAACCTCTCTGCCTTTGCCCAGAGGCAGACAGTAATATTGTATGCAAGACATCACGAAGCGATGAAATCTAATCTGAATGGACGTCCATTTGTGTGCATCCTCTGGTGGGTTCATTCTGAATTACTTCGAGGGGAAGAACATTGACTATCTGGATGTGTTTTAAGGAGATGCTTTTGAAGTCTCCCCAGAAAGCTGTACTTCAGGTTCAGCAATCACTAGATAAATATGCATGGAGTGAGGAAAATAATGCTTTAGAACAAGAAAAGGCAGAGAATGAAGGGAATATTCTAACAGGCACACACAATTAAACAGATGATTTGTGGCAAGCAATTATATTTCTCTATAGTATTAAATCAGGAGAACAAGCAGAACTCTGTGTTACAAAAGCTAAAGTGATTCACCACCGTGAATGTTAATTTTATGCTACCTTGATTGAACTAAAAACCCCAAATATTTGGTCAAAGAGCTTGCATGCAGTCAGTGGGTACCACACCCCCAGCGTAGTAGAATTTCCAAGCCCTTGCCAAAATAACAGCCCCCATGTTCATTAACATGCCTAATGCTTTAGAAGACAGCAAGGCAGGCAGTTCTTAGTCAGGCAATAAAATGGGCATGTTGTAGAATGTGTGTTTGGGTCCAGATTAGGGCCATCACTGAAAACAAAGTAATTCAACTTGGTGGAACAGACATTAAGTGGCAAATTCTGGGAATCTTGAAGTAATGGCAGCCCATATTCTCTTTGTTACTTGGTACTAAGATGATCTTCAAGTAGAATAAAGGTTATTTGCAACCCAGAGCAAAAATAATTACAACATGGAGATTCATGTTGTGACGGAGATGACCAACCTAAATATCTTCTAGTCCATTCAATTTACTCAGGACTATATTTGTTCTGTGGTCTATTCACAACTATAAGAACAAATATTGCAAGGATAATACAAAACTTCAATCTTTGATAAAATAAGTCAAATTGTTGGATCCTTTACTTAGAGTCTCAGGTTTGACTAGGCTGAATTTCTTACTTGAAGAACTGGGAAAGATAGCTTCCAAGACTACCCAGGTTATTGGCTGTCTTGTCTCTCTTCTGGTTGCAGGTCTAATGCCTGTATTTTGACTGGCTGTCAATCTTTCCTCTTTGGACTGCATGCATTTTCCCCTTATGTTCCTTGCAGGTCTCTATCACTTCTGTTTTTTTCCCCAAATGTCTCTGATTCTAGCCAGAGTAAACTCTCTAATTTTAAGAATTTGTGTCACGAGATTCGGTTAATCCGTGTAATTCATGATAACTCTTGTATTGAAATGCTCCTTTTCCTATGTGAGGTAGCATATTCTAATCAAAGGATTACAGTAAGGATCTCTTTGGGAGTCCACCTTCTTATCAGACATGTGACTATAGGATGAATGAAATGTTAAGGATAATCCTCAGAAAGGGAATGACAGTGTTGTCTGAAAAAAAGGTAGCACAGAGAGAAGCTTCGTCAAAGAAATAACTTGACTTGTTAAACACAAATTGTGTTTCTAAGGAAGAATGCAACTGCACCAGACAAGGTGGGTGTAGAAAGGTTATTTTAAGCAAGTACAAAGTCAGGAAGACATGAAAACACTTGGCTATGTTTGGGACTGGCAAATGGTTTAGTGCATTAAATATGTCTGGATTTAAATAAAAGTTATGCTGTATTACCAGCAGTGTTATCATGGAAGGATACCTTAATCTGTTAGCACTGATTTTCTTCTCTGCTACTTTGGGCTAATAAGAGTGCCATTTCTATAAAGAATAGGAATTATATGAGCTAAATATAAAGGCATAAAACTTTACATTGTCATAGAGAAAGCCACTGAGCTATTATTATTAGTGTTCTTATTGATATCACAAGGGCTGATGAGGACAGGAAAAGAGGAGAGAGAACCATGATATGTGAGGCTGAGCAGGTGGCTAAGTGCATACCAGAGTGAGTCTTAGTCACTGTCCTTCGGAACAGTTTTCCTCTTTTGACTTTTCCAATATTCTGTACCTGTGGATTTCTTAATTTTCTTCAGCTGGTTCTATGTTAGGTTCTCAGACACCTTGTTCTTAGGTTCTTACATTAAAGGACTTGGCCAACTTCAGGTTAATGGCAGTATCATTGCTTCTTACTCTCAGTTTCTCATATGAGACCTGCTCTTGGGCATGTCCCATAGACATCATCACTCTCTGACCTACTGTTCTTGTTTTTTCACTAATACCTGTTTGAGGATCTTGGTTCCTAACATCACACCCAAGAATGATTGGCATCCCATTATTTACTGGCTCAAATATTGATGTAAGTATACTGAACCCAAAAGGAGCTGCAACAGGCAGTTTCTGGAATTCTGTTTTTAATCTTATTCACTATTCATTTCCATTTCCTTTATTTGGCATACTTACCTGAAGCTTAGATATATTTCCATTTTGAAGTCCCCCAAACAAGTGATAGTGCCCTGTTCAATGATATCTCTGTAAACTGGGCATAGTATTTTGGCTACAGATATTCCACTGTATTGTAAGTGGTTGCTGATGGCTTTGATTATTCTAATCATTGCACTGTGGCTCTTATAACAGTCCATGATTTACTACTTCATATTTAGTAGACTTAATATACTGTGTCTAGTATGTACTCAAACAGGTGGTTGTTAAACTGGCTTTAAGTTCTTCCAATGTGGAGTCATAAAGACAGTTTTTAAGTAAGTCAATGGCATTTTCAGATATGTTTCAATAAGGTAATTCTGGCAGGTTAAAGAGGAATGATAGATGGATATAAAAGAATTCATCCAAGTGGTTTCTTTCTAATCCAATGAGATGTGATGAAAATCTAGGATTGACTACAGGGATTTAAAGACAATACAGTTGAGAGGGACAGAATTTTCCAGGATTTATTAAGCAACTTGATAATGGTTATTGGGCAATGGAAAATGCAGCAAGTTTTGGATTGCCTGACAAGGTGATATGAAGGCTGAGGTAGCAATCTTAGAAATGTGTTCATGGGGGAAATACTAGCTCTGATTTGATAGAGATTCTGATGGACATAATGCTAGAGATTTCTAATAAGTTATTGGAGGCAGAGATTAAATGTGTATTTTAAATCATCAATATTTGTATTGCCATATGAGTTCTTTAATTTATAAAGCTTTCTTATCCTTTACATTCAAACACAGTAGCTTCTTTCTCTAATATTTTGTTACTAGCTTTTTGTCAATGATAATAAACTTTCTGAAACAACCAGCTAATAAGGGCACATGATTTACTGAACCCATAAATTTTGGAGGTTCAAGGGCTCTTGCATGATGGCTTCTGATGAGGACCTTCCCAGGAGTGTCACACTGTAAGGACTGATATTGGCACAAGAACCTGTTGTCAGCTAAGAAGCAAAAGACAGACAGAGGCACGCTTAGGTTTTAATAAAAAGTGAAAAGTCCCATTGATATGCTAATCCCTTCCAAGGATTATTCCAAGGATACCTCAATGACCTAAGGATACTCTTAGGGAGGATCTATCTATTAAAAGTTCCAAAGCACCTCCTTTCATTCTCCTGGAGACAATCTCAACTTGTGGACACCTAGGGAACAAAAGACCTGAAATTATTACTGTTATTTAACTACAGCATAGTCAGCACTACATATGAAGGATCAGGAGTGAGAAAGTTAAGTTCACATGTTCCTTGTCCCTCTTTTGCTGAATGCTCTTCATTGAGGAGGAGTGTATACAACCCTCAAGGACAGAAGCAACAGGGCCACAGAGCCAAAAATGGAAATTTGCTTCAAGTATTATGGGAATTCACGATGGGACTGAGGTACATTTTCTGATTTCCCACATTTTTATGTATAGCTTGTGGTTCTCCAAAGATGTTGAAGAATCTACCTCTGCACTCCCATCTAGAGTATAAGGAGATGTGTTGACAACATTGTTTTCCAGGGAATATCATGAAATCAATTCTTCATCTAGATGCTAATGATTCTAGTTGAGACATTTAGAGCCACATGTACTTTGTGAATTTGAATTAATTAGAGGAGCAAATACTGATATGTGTTTCCCCAAGCATGGAGAAGATTATGAAGTGTATGGCAGAGGGATGTCATTTCCTTGAAGAATATGTTTGGATCAGGCAAATTCTGTGCCTGTAGGGTTCCAAATTCATGTTTAATTGTCATATGAGAGCAAGTTCACATTTGCCAAAATGCAAGAACAGGTAACAGCCTCCTCACCAGTAGGCAATCTTATTTACCTAGTTCTTACTGGCTCCATAAAAAATCAGAAAACAAATCCCTCCTTTTTGCAAGGCTTCTTAAAACACAGGAAACACAGTACCACAGATAACAAACAGTTCTAAACTCCTTCTTGAGAGATTTCTCTCTAATTTCTGTGCCAAAGTGTAATTTATTTCAAGTACTCTAGAGTTTCTCAGGACTTTAATGAGTTTAGTGGATTGTTTGGCTGTCTTTTCTCACATTGGTACTGTCTATTTTGAATAGCCAAGAGCTTTGGGGGACTAGTTCTTTGTTCCATTTCACTAGACCAACTCTTTTTCTGCCTAGAAGATGGACATTATGTATTTTAAACTTGATTCTGAATGTTATAAAGTACAGCAGTGTGTCAGTTAGGGGGTCTATTGCTATGAAGAGACACCATGACCACCATAATTCTTATAAGGGAAATTCTTATAACTGCACCTGGTGCACAGTTCAGAGGTTTAGCCTATAGTTGTCACAGCAGAAAGCATGGTGGCACACAGGCAGGCATGGTGCTGGAGAAGTCTCTGGGAGTTCTACAGTCAGCAAGCAGCCAGAAGAGAGAGACTGGGCCTGGCTTAAGCTTCTGAAATCCCCAAATTCACCCCCACTGATATACTTTCTCCAGCAAATCCACACCTACTTCAACAAGGCCACGCCTCCCAATAGTGCCACTCCCTCTGTACTTCTGGGGGCCATTTTCATTCAAATCATCACAAGCAGCAAAGTAATGCTTAATATACTATTTTGCAATCTGGTCATCAGAGTTAAGCAATAATTTAACCTACCATCTTCCTCAATCTGAACTCTTCAGAGAGGGGGGACTCAGATGTCTGTGAAGACCACTGTGGACAAGAGCCATGGGAGCACCCAAAATGGTTCTATCCATATGCAGTGGAACATAATGTAGGGCACAGCATCCTTCAGGGAGCTAAAGGCTAAGAATTTATGATACGAACAAGAGATCACAAGTCATGGAAACTATGTCAATTCGTTTGTCATCTGGTGAAGAAGGATTTGAGCTGAGTGTGCATTGTGCATATGAGAGATGGGTCTGGCAAGCTGAATGGAGGCATGCTCTCTGGAACAAAAGGAGCTTGAGACTCCAGAGACTACCTTGACGGAGAGCCAGGAGGAAGAGTAGCAGAGAATGGCCAGATGGCCTTTAAGGTTCTTGTGTTGTCTGACATGGGCTAGGAGAGAGGACAGAGGTCTGAGGCAATGCCTTGGCTAATAAGGAGTGAAGTACACTGGTTGGGTACATTGCAGGAATTTATTCAGCTGAGAAGAGAGACATGCTGTACTCCCATTAGAGGGCCCGAGGACAGATCAACAGCAGCCTAAAATCCCCTGCACAAAATGCAAAAATGGAAAAAACAGAATGATTTGCCCCAAAGATAATTATATGTCAAAGCCGAGCACTTGAATTAGATAGACTTAGTTTTTAAAGGCAGTTATGAAGTTTGTTGTGTGATGTTGACAAAAGCAACCTATTCAACTTAGGAGTCTTCAGAACTATTTGGTTTCCACCTGGCTGCTTAAAGAGAATTGCTTGGCTGCCATAGCAACTGTATCCCTGGATATATGGTAGTTGACAAAAACACTCTTTATGTGCTGATTTTTACGCTTAGAAACGTAGGCCGGGCTGGTGGGATGGAATAACAAGCTGGATGACAAAATTACTGGAAGGCAGCATTATAACGCTTTCTTAATTCACTCCTCCCCTCTCCGGTCTCCATCACTAACAAATCCCACCATGGATTTGCTCTTCCCATGGCCAAAACCACTACCAAGTCTCACGCTGACCTTTTAGCAACCTCCATACCACACTACTCCCCCACTTGTCTTTCTTTTGTTGTATAACACTAGTTCACAATAGTCTTTGAAAAATATAACCCGGCTACCTTATTCCTTTGATTAAAACTCTCCTTTGGTGCACCAGTCAGCTCTTGCTTCAGCAAGAATGCCTAACACAGCATCCTAACCTTCAGAGGTTTATTTATTTATTTATTTATGCACATAGTAAGAATTGACAGCTGTACTGGCTCTGCTTTGGGTATTCCCATGGATCTGTTGTGTACCATGGGGCTGACTTTGAGCCTTGGCTGAGGAGGCCCTGGGTATCTGAAGTTTAATCTCTAGTAGTCATCAGGCTAATATCTCAGAAACCTAGACAACTAATGTGAGCATATTTAAGGTCTCCATGTCACATTTGATAATATTCTCTTCACCAAAGTAAATTGCATTCATTGAATATGGGGAGAATCTATTCTAAGCTTACGGAAGGACACTGTACAAAAGGATGTAGTCAAGAGTTTAAGTGTATAGTTGTACTACATGTAAGTGAAATATTGGGCCCTACAATTAAGTCTCCAGAAAATGTCTTCCTCTCGCACTTAAGGGAAAAAGTGATCACAACATTGCTAGAGCTTGCAAAAAGATAATTTTCAAGATCTCCTGTGTAAACTGGGAGCATGGGGACCTTGGGAGAGGGTTGAAGGGGAGGGGAGGGTCAGGGAAGAGAGCAGAGAAAAACGTAGAGCTCAATAAAAATCAATTTAAATAAGATAATTTTCAAGTAAATTTCCTTTCAGCTTTCAATGTTCACTCTTTATGGCATGTCCTGCTTCTCTTTGTATGGTGCTGGAATCTATTCTTAGGGGGCACATTCTTAAGAGGCATTTTGCTTTCCTCCTTCCTTCTGCTAGAGTGTCCCCTCCTATGTCCCTAGAGCTTTGCCTGACTCTGTCCACACTCTATGTTATCTCCTAAGAAAGATGTTCTCAGGCTAGGGAGGCAGCTCAGATGTTGGAGAGCTTGCCTGGAGAGCAGAGAGCCTTGTGTTTGATCTCCAGCACCTCATAGCAGCCAATGAAGTGGTGCACCCTTGTAATCACAGAACAGCAGGAGTTCAACATCTCTGGCTTAGGGAGTTTGAGGTCAGCTGTTATGCACAAAGCCCTGTCTCAAAACCAAACAAGAAGACAGAAAGAGAAAAAGAAAGAGAAAGGCAGACAGGCATCCCCCACATACAATGTATAATTAGACTAGCATGTGTGACGTTCCCTTTTAATCTGTTTTGCTTGCTTTTTCCCCTCACCACTTAGCACAGCTTACCTTGTGTTCTAAACTTAGTTATATGCCTCTTGTCTGTCTCCTCAGTGACATTATAAGCTGTGGGAAGGTAGCGACCTTGATGTCCCCAGTACATAGTGATAGCTTAAAATATAACTTCTGTGAAGGAGCAAACCACATGATTTCAGGTTCTGTTCGTTGCCTGCTGCTCCACATGGCTTCGAGAGCCTAGGGAATAGAACAGCTATGGAAGGAGGTAAACAAAAGCCCAGGGCCAGGTTTTCTCCTTCACTCTCTGTCTTCTGCAGATGAAAAGTATTGATTTCAGAGGATTTTTTCCCCTCATATTTTCCCTTCTATGTAGGTCTTGTCAGGTTTTTAAACTGAAGAATGAAGGCTTAAGGATTTTTTTCTAGGAGTCTCTGTCAATTACTGCTGGGTCAATGTTCTGTATTGTTTGTGTATTTGAGCGTAACAGAGATTGGCAAATTTTTTTTGTGTTGAGTGGTGCCAAGTTTCCAAATCCTGTCCCTTTTTTTTTTTCTTTAGGTATTTTCTGAGGTGAACAAGTTCACTATCCTGAATGAGGTGTGTGTCTGTTTGAATGTGTGACTGTTCTTACTCTCCGGGTCAGTTGGTGATTTGGACAGAAAGTAAATGACCTAGAATCTGAGAGGGATAGTGAATTAATCTGGGCACTCACAGAAACAGGATCTCTGTAATGTGTAGTGCCTGGGAAGGCCTGGAGATGGTCAGATGGCCAGTTTCTACAACATGGAGGCCACCAGTGGAGAAGGATAACCAGCTGCAGCTATGCCAAGGCAACAATATCTCATGGGTCAGGCTTGATGAAATATCTGCCACAAGGAAAATAGCACATGGTGATGAAGGGCTGGGGCCGTTTACACAAAAGAATTCATTGTTGGTTAATACTTTCCAATGAAGTTGGGAGGAAGAGCTAGGGTTTCAAATCCTGCAGTGAAGGCCAAAGCCTGGATGGAACTGGAATGGCAGCCAAACAATGTCTGGCTGGGAAATCAGGGAACCAAGAAGCAGGAAAGCAGTGAGAGCCTGGGGACCATTCTGTACTCATCACTCCAGGGCATATGGGAAACATGTGTTTCTCTCTAGCACAAAGCATGATTAAGCTGGACATGCCTCTGACTTTAGATGTATTGTATTTTAATGCACTGATTGATGTTAAGACTGCTGTTGGTTAGGTAGAAAGAACAGCCACAAAGTGAGCAGAGATGTGCAGGGTTCAGTCTTAGAAGCAATCTGAGCCACATCCATATGCAAATGTGCTAATGCTGTTCTGCTAAATTCTGGAGTGAAAAGCATTCAAGTTCCTGTTAGATGTATATGAGACTCTTGAAGAATAAAAATAAATTTTTAAAAATAAATTTTAAAATAAAATTTAAAAATTCCACTCTCTCAAGTTTTTTGCCACATGAATGCTAGGTCCAAATTAAAAGTCCCTCTTCCCCCAATAGTTTTCAATAGTTCCCTTTCTCCTTACCCCTTTCAATGCTTTTCTTCTGTCCTTATGAAAACAGCCATTAAAGAATGTGTAATAAAATCCCATGTGGTTAAAACTGTGTTCAGTGATGGGTAGTAGTGATAAACATGCTTTCATATACCTACCAGATATTCGTCTTCTTTTGAGAAATATCTATTTAGGTCTTTGGTGCATTTTAAAATCAGGCTACTTGCCATTTTATTTTGTAAACTATTGAGTTAAATTGGTCTCTGTTTAGACCCCCTTATCAGATGTATTACATACTTATATGCTTACTATATTTTCAAATATTCTCCCATTCCTTAGTTTGCCTCTTTAATCTGCTGATTGTTATTGCCTTGGCTGTGCAGAAACATTTTGGTTTGATATTATTCTATTTGTCTATTTTTGTCTATGGCTCTTGGGTTATATCTATAACATTGACACAAGAATTTCCTTTGTCCCTTATGTCTTGTGGTGGAAGTAAATTTCCAGATCCTGCATTTATAACTTTAACCCATTTTAGTTGCTGTTTTATGTTGTAAAATGAAGAATATAATTTCACTCTTCTATTCATGGATATCTAGTTTTCCAAATAATACTTATCAAATACTTATCAGAGAGATTTTCCTTTTCCAGTGGTGTATTCTTAACAACTTGGTCTCAAACCAGCTGATTTTAACTATATGGGCCTGTTTCTCAATCTCTATTCTGTTTCCTTGGTTTATGTAGCTGATTTTACAGCACTGCCATGGTACTCTGATTATGACATCTTTGTGTTGATTTTGAAATTAGTGCGACACTTTGTTTTATTCTTTTTCTTCAGTATTGATCTGGCTATTTAGAATTATTTTCAGTTTCATGCAAATTGTAAGATTTATTTTTCTATTTCTAGGAAACATGGCGCTGAAGGTCTGAAGGGATGGCCCAGTAGTTAAGAGCACTCTCCAATTCCAGAGAATCTGACTGCCCTTCTGGTTTCTGAGGACACTGAATACACATGATGCACAGACATACATTCAGTCAAAACATCAGTACATAAAAATAATTAAAAATCATTTGAATATTGAGAGATTCCCACAGGAGCTGTAGTATGTAGTATTTTTATAGTATGAACATTTTGGCAATTTTTTTCTTGTACTTTAACTCAAGCTATCTTTCTATATTCATTATGTTTTAAGCACAGTCTATACGATGGGCATTTTCCTAAGGAGCTTAAGGGATTAAAAGTACTGAGCAAAGGGTTGGAGAGATAGCTCAAAGGTAATGAGCACTGGCTGCTCTTTCAGAGGACTCAGTCTTGCTTTCCAGGCACATGTGTTGTGCACAGACTTGTATGCCAGGAAAACATCCACATACATAAAAGAAAATAACAAATTTGAAAATTATACTAAGCAAGACACAACTGGTATTACAGGTATGAGAATAATATCCACTTGTCTATGTTTGCTTATTTATTTACCTTTTAAAGACGTACTTATTTTTTATTTATGTGTATGCATGTAATCCTGAATGAGAAGATGAGCATCCCATGTACATAGGAGCCCAATAAGGCCAGTTCAGGGTGTTGGATCTGTGGGAAGTGGAATTACAGCAAGCTGTGAACTGCTATATGGGTTCTTGAAAATGACCCTGAGTCATCTGCCAGAGAGTAGCAAGTTTTCTTAATCATGGAACTATCTCTCTGGGCCCATTTTGTTCATTTGCTTTTTGTAATAGCAATTCAGGTATCTCAGACTGGTCTTGAATTTGCTATACAGCTCAAGCTGGTTTTAAACTTCTTAACCTCCTAACTCTGCCTCCTGAGTACTGGAATTGTCTATGTTTTTTTTTCAATAAGAAAGATAATTCTTTCAATAAGCAAGATAATTATGACCTTTTCGTACTGAAGTAGGTAGAAAATATTTCATCCCCATTTTATGGATCCACATGCAAGAGTCAAATAATCTGGTCTAAATTGAAGGTTGAGGATTGGCTAACTCTGACTTCAGTATGCTTGTATCAGACAAGGTGTATCTTCTGTGTATAAGAGATAATACAAAGTATACAGCCAATGGTCAAAGTACCCTCTGATTAGAAAACTGGAACTCAGCTTGCTAAAATTCAATAAGAATGTTTAAATGCCAAGTGCTGAAATATAAACATTGCTCTGGAATTCAAACATAAAATATGATTTTTCTTTTTAAAAATTTATTTTCTCATACAATATACCTGGATCATAGTTTCCCCTCCTGTACTCTTCCCAATTCCTTCCACCTCTCCTTGTGATCCACTTCCTTTCTCTCTCTCATTAGAAAAGAATAGGCTTCTAAGAAATAGCAACCAAAGAAGACAAAAGAAAAAAACAAGTTGAAGCAAAAAGTTATATATCAAAGTTGGACCTGGCAACCCAATGGGGGAAAAGAGTCCCAAGAACAGGCGCAAGAGTCAGAGATTCACTTGTTCTCACAGCCAGGAATCCCATAAAACACTAAGCTAAGACCTAGAATATATACACAGGTGACCTGGGGCAGACACATGCCGTCCCTGTGCTTGTTGTTTCAGTCTCTGTGCGTACAGATGCACTTGGTTTAGTTGATTCAGAGGGCCTTGTTTTTCTTGTGTCCTCTATCTCTTTTGGCTCTTAAAATCTTTCAGTCTCCTCTTCCTCAAGATTCCCTGAGCTCTGAGGGGAAGGATCTGATGGAGACCTCACATTTAGACTCTCTCTCTGTGTCTGTCTGTCTGTCTGTCTGTCTGTCTGTCTGTCTGTCTGTCTGTCTGTCTGTCTGTCTGTCTGTCTGTCTGTCTGTCTCTCTCTCTCTCTCTCTGTAATGTCTTGTATGTCTCTCTGCATCTGTTGCCATCTGCTGCCAGAGGAAGCCTCTTTTACGAATACTGGATAAGGAACTGATCTATGAGTATAGTAGAATATCATTAGGAGCCTATATATATATATATTTCAATTTATCTATATCATCTATCTGTGTACCTATCAAACTCTCTACCTACCTACTATTTACCATCTATCTATCTATATATCAGCTGTGTATGTATTTGTCCTAGGTCTCTGGTCCTTTGTTACCCAAGCAGTATGTGGAATAGCTTCCAGACAATGCAAACCCTGCTGTGAATTTATGGAGAGCAACCCTTTGTCTTGGTTGACTGGGTTGTTTGGGGATTCTCTTGGGATCCCCCTCTTCTTGGCCAACAACTCATTTGAATTCAACACAGTCCATCCACTGGAAAGCCTTGCGTGACTAGAACAAATAACCAGTAGGGGCTCCATATCTCCTATTTCTAGGAGTTCTCACTAGGCTCACCTTTATAGATTCCAGGAAGTTTCTACTGCAGTAAGTTTCCACACCACTATTCCTGCTCTCTCTCCCTTCTTCCATCTCATCTCTCCAAATAAATGATCATCCCATCCACACCTATCCACAGTCCACCCATAAAATCTATTCTATTTTGTCCTCCCTGGCAGATCCATTTGTCTCCCTAGACCACTCCTCTTTGCTTAAGCTTTCTAAGTCTATGAATTGTAGCTTGGTTATCATTTACTTAATGGCTAATATCCACTTGTAAGTGAATACATACCATATTTTTTCTTTCAGGTCTAAGTTGTCTCACTCAGGATTTTTTTTTCTAGTTCTACCCATTTGCCTGCAAATCTCATGATGTCAGTTTTTCTTTTAAGAGTAATACTCCACACTTTCTTATCTATTCTTCTGTTCAGGGACATCTGTTGACTGGGGTTTCTGTCCAACCAGGTCCCACAGTCATTAAGTCCCAAAGAAACACACAGAGGCCTACATTAATTATAAACTGATTGGCTATTAGCTCAGGCATCTTATTAACTCTTATAACTTATATTAACCCACAACTCTTGTCTGTGTTAGCCACGTTGCTTGGTACCTTTTTCAGCAAGGGAGTCACAACTTGCTTACTGTGTGTCTGGCTTTCTCTCTGTCTAGTTGGCAACTGCAGACTGAAACTTCCCTCCTCCCAGAGTTCTCATTGTCCCACCTCTACTTTCTGCCTGGTTTCCCCACCTATACTTCCTGCCTGGCTACTACTGGCCAATCAATATTTATTTAACACACAAGTGACAGGGTACAGACCGTTGTCCCACAGCAGACATCTGGATTGTTTCCAGTTTCTGGCTATTATGAATAGAGCCACAACGAACATAATTGATCAAGTGTCCTTGTGGTAGGATGGAATAAACTTCAGGTATGTGCCCAAGAGTGATATAGCTGGGTCTTGAGGTAGATTGATTCTCATCTTTTCTGAGGAAACACCCTGTTGATTTCTATAAGAGCCACACAAGTTTGCACTCCCACCAGCAATGGAGAAATGTTTCCCTTGCTTCATATCTTTCCCAGCTGTCACTTGTGTTATTGATTTTTGCCATTCTGACAGTTGTCAGATGGAATCTCAGAGTTATTTCTCTGATGTCCTAGTCTGTTGA
Source organism: Bramus lutescens (assembly GCA_001685075.1). NCBI lineage: Eukaryota > Metazoa > Chordata > Mammalia > Rodentia > Cricetidae > Bramus > Bramus lutescens. The sequence continues at coordinate 82,556 of LOEQ01004002.1, forward strand.
ACATTTCTTTAAGTGTTTCTCAGCCACTTGAAGTTCATCTCTTGAGAATTCTTTGTTTAAATCTGTACCTAATTTTTAAAAATTAGATTATTAGGCTTGTTGATTTCTAGTTTATTCAGTATTTTATATAGTTTGGATAATAGTCCACTATCAGATGTGAAGTTGGTAAAAAAATAATTTTCAATTCTGTAGGCTGGCACTTTGTCCTATTGATGGTGTCTTCTGCCTTAGAGAAGATTTTCCGTTTCATGAGGTCCCATTTATTAATTGTTGATCTCAGTGCCTGTGCTGTCAGCTCTCTATTTAGAAACTGTCTTCTGCGCCAATACACTCAAAGTTATTCCCCCACTTTCCCTTCTTCCAGATTCAGGGTATCTATTATTATGTTGAGTCTTTTATTCACTTGGACTTCTGTTTGGTGCACATTAATAAACATGGGTTCATTTTCATTCTTCTACATACAGACATCTAGTTTGACCAGCACCATTTGATAAAGATGATGTCTTTTTTCCTGTATGTATTTCTGGCTTCTTTATAAAAAATTAGGTGTCCATAGGTGTGTGGATTTATATGTCAGTTTTCAATTCCATCCTATTGATCAACACGTCTATATTTATGGCAGTACCATGCAGGTTTTTATTACCATAGCTCCATAGCACAACTTGAAATTGGTAGTTAGAAGATCTCAGAAAGCTCTTTTGTTCAGGATTGCTTTGACTATCCTGGGTTTTTTGATTTTCCATATGAAGTTGAGAATTGTCCTTTCAATGTCTGTGAAGAATTATGTTGAAATTTTGATGTGGATTGTATTGAATCTGTAGATTGCTTTTGGTAGGATGGTCGTTATTACTATCTTAATCTTACCAATCCATGAGCACAGGAGATTTTTTACCTTCTAATACCTTCTTCAATTTCTTCCTTCAAAGACTTAGAGTTTTAATTAAATGTCTTTTACTTGCTTGTTTATAGTTCCCCCAAGATATTTATATTATTTGTGGCTATGGTACTTGATTTCTTCCTCCGCCTGTTTTTCATTTGTATATAAGAGAGCTACTAATTTTGCTGAGTTAATCTTACATTCAGCTGCTTTGCTGAAAGTGTTGATCAGCTGTAGTAGTTCTCTGGTGGAATTTGTACGGTCACTTACGTACAATATCATGTCATCAGCAAATAACAGTACTTGCTTTTTCCTTTCCAATTTGTATCTCCTTGATCTCCTTTAGTTGTTTTATTATTCTTGCTAAAACTTCAAGCACTATTTTGAATAGATTTGGAAAGAGTTAGCAACTTTGTCTTGTTTCTGATTTTGGTGGAATTGCTTTGAGTTTTTCATCTTTTAATTTGACATGAGCTATATAGGTTTTCTTCAAATTACCTTTCTTATATTTAGGTATGTCTCATATACCCTTAATCTCTCCAGGAAATTTATTATAAAGGGGTGTTGGATTTTATCAAAGGCCATTATTTTGCTTTTAATGAGCTGATCTTGTGGGTTTTTCTTTCACTTTGTTAATATGGTGGATTATATTGGCTAATTTTTATATGTTGAAGCATCATACTTCTGTAGGAATAAAGCCTACTTGATCATGGGCAATGATCTTTTTGATGTGTTCTTGGCTTTGTTTTCTATTTTGTTTAGTATGTTTTCATCAATGTTCATAAGAAAAGTTGGTCTGTAATTCTCTTTCTCTATTGAATCTTTGTGTAGCTTGGGTTTCAGGGTGACTGAGATATAACAAAATAAATTAAGCAGTGTTCCTTCTGTTTCTGTTTTGTGGAATAATTTGAGGAGTATAAGTGTTAACTCTTCTTTGAAAGTATAGTAGAATTCTTTGCTAAAATCATGTGGCCCTTGGCTTTATTTTTAGGTGGGAGACTTTTAATGACTACTTCTATTTCACTTCTCTAAATGACACAAGTGAATTTAAGTTCTTTATCTGATCTTGATTTAACTTTGGTAAATGATACTTATCTAGAAAATTATTTCTTTCAGATTTTCCAATTTGGTAGAGTACAGGTTTGTTTTTGTTTTTTGCTTGTTTGTTTTGAGACACAGTTGTCCTTTGTGTCTCTGGCTGTCCCAGAGCTTGTTTACCAGGCTGGCCTCCTACTCACAGAGCTGCCTGTCTCTGCTCCTGGAGAACTAGGATTAAAGGCATAGGCCACATCTGCCTGGAGAGTACAGGTTTTAAAGTATGTCCTTAAGATTATCTGGATTTCCTCAGTATCTGTTATGTTTCCCCCTTTTGTTTTTTTGTCTTGTTAGTTTGGATAAAGGTCTTTCCATCTTGTTGCTTTTCTCAAAGAACCAATTGTTCCTTTTATTGATCATTGAATTGTTCTCTTTGTTTCTATTTTATTGATTTCAGTACTCAGTTTGATTATTTCTTGTCATCTACTCCTCTTGGGTGTGCTTACATCTTTTTGTTTTAGAACTTTCAGGTGTGCTGTTAAGTTGCTAGCATGAGATCACTCCATTTTGTTGTTGTCGTTTTTTGGTTTTCAAGAGAGGGTTTCTCTGTGTAGAAGCCTTGGTAGACCAGGCTGGCCTTGAACTCTCAGAGATCCTCTTGCCTCTGCCTTCTAAATGCTGGGATTAAAGGCACGTCACCACCCAAATTTTTTTTTTTTAATGTAAACATGTAGTACTAAACTTTTCTCTTAGCGCTGCTTTCATTGTGTCTCATAAATTTGGGTATGCTGTGTATTCATTGAATTAAAGAAAGTCTTTATCTTGTTACTTATTTGTGTATTCCCATTTTTTCATTCTGTAGGAGTTGTTCAATTTCCACTAGTTTGTAAGCTTTCTGCTGTTTCTGTTGTTGTTGATATCCAGTTTCAATCCATGATCATCTGATTGGATTCAAGGGCTTATTTCACTTTTTCTGTATCTGCTCAGACTTACTTTGTCACTGAGTATTTGGTTAATTTTGGAGAAAGTTCCATGATGTACTGAGAGGAAGATACGTATGTGTTTGGTTGAAATGTTCTGTAAATATCTGTTAGGTCTATTTGGTTTACAATGTCTGTTAGCACCAGTATTTCTCTGTTTAGTTTTTGTCTGGATGACCTGTCCATTGGTGAGAGAAAGGTATTGAAGTCTCCAAATATCAGTCCATGAGAGTCAATATGTGATTTGAACTGTGATAGTGCTTTTTAAAAAAAATTTGGGTACTCTTGTGTTTGAGTCATAGATGTTAAGAATTGAAATGTCATCTTGTTGGATTTTTCCTTTCGTGAGTATGAAGTGTTCCTTTCTATCTCTTTTTACTAGTTTTGGTTTGAAGTTTATTTTGTTAAATATTACAATGGCTACAACAGCTTACTTCTTAGGCCCATTTGCTTGGAAAATCTTTTTCTAACCCTTTATCTTGAGGTAATGTTTATCCTTGATGTTGAGGAATGTTTCTTGTATGCAGTATAAGGATGAATCCTGTTTTATTTAAATCTATTCTGTTAGTCTATTTTTTTAATTGGGGAATTGAGACCATTGATATTGAGAGATATCAGTGACCAGTGATTGTTGATTTATTTGCTGTTGGTGGTGGTGGTGGCTTATGGATTGTATGTGTGTATGTGTATGTGTGTGTGTGCACATATGCATTTCTCCTTTTAATTTTGCTGGTGTGAGATTCTTTATTTTTTTTTGTGTTTCTGTAGGTGTAGTTAACCTCCTTAGATTGGAGTTTTCATTCTAGCACTTTCTGTGGGGCTGGATTTATAGATACTGTGGGTGCCAGCCATGATAAGCTAAGTATGGGCAGGTCACCCAAAGGAAGTTTTTTACTTTCAACCGTTATCACTTGTAGGAGTAGAACTCGGCCATCCATAAATCTAATAAGAGGCCTGAGTCTCAGTAGTTTACCCTGAGGCAATACCTGGTTGCAGAAAGAACCACAAACTGAGATTACCTAACACCATCCAAAAACAGGCAATCCAAAGGAAATGCCTAACATTCCAACCACTGTAGAAAGGACCACCTGCCAGCACACACTCACCAAGATACTCCTCCACAAAAGTCAGGCAATCAGGGGTTCTAAAACCTCAGAAACCCCTCACTCCCACCTTTACTACTATAAAAACCAAATTCTAACTGAGCTCAGGGCTCTCCTTTCATTCCAATGCATTGGACATGTGGAGAGATCGAGTTTGCAAACGTGTCTCCTTGTTGGCTTTTTCAAGGACTTTGTGGATTTGGGCATAACAGATACATATTGTTTAAATTTGATTTTTTCATGGGACATCTTGTTTTCTACAGCTATGGTGACTATATGTTTAATATAGCAGTCTGAGCTGGCATTTGTGGTGTCTTAGAGTCTTTATCCCTTGAAGGCTTTAATATTCTGTAATAATTATCTAAATTATTCTATATATTATAATTATTATAATATTTATATTATACAATTATATATAATATAAATAATTATCTAAATTATTCTATTATAAGTACAAATTCAGATGTCGGGTTAAAATCTGACTGATCAAAGAAGCTACAGAGAAGCAACCAGTGACCTTCTCTCTCTCCTTCCTGAATTCAAACTCCTCATGGATTTTTCTAAGTCCCTCCCTACTATTGCTGTGTCTCTTTATATGTCCTGGGTCTTCTAAAATCTCTATAGCTGATTTTGGTAAGCTAGTAGCTAACTAAATATTACTGGCTGTCTCGAGAGTGTCAAAGTGTGATAAAAATATCCCACAAAGTATGTTTAGTGTTTTAATTATGATGAGGTGTGAGGACTTCTTTTCTGGCCTCATCTATTTGGTGTTCTGTATGCTTCTTGTTGCTTTATAGGTCTCACCTTCTTTATGTTAGAAAAATTTTCTATAATTAAAAAAAATTTTTTCTGGGCCTTTGATCTGGGATTCTTCTCCTTCTATTCCTATTATTCTTAGGTTTGGTCGTTCCATAGTGTTTGAATTTTCCTGGATGTTTTGTGTCAGGAATATTACAGGCTTAACATTTTCTTTGTTGGCATGGCGGTGGTGGCACACGCCTTTAATCCCAGCACTCAGGAGGCAGAGGCAGGCGGATCTCTGTG
>LOEQ01004002.1:128429-141145 GCA_001685075.1 Bramus lutescens
CTTAAATGAATACAATTTGTGTGTTGTTATTTTGGGGTATAAGCTAGCCATGCATGAGCTGGGCTGGACGAAAAGCAGGCCCACTCCCCTATTTACTACAGTGTCTCTTCACAGAAATAGAGTTGCAACTGAGACAGTCCTTCTCATGGACATAGTTTAGTGCATTTGTAGTCAGCCTGGACTACATGAGACCTGGTTTAAAAAACAAAAAGAAAATCTGGGCTTGGTGCTGGCATACTCTTTCAATCCCAGCATTTGGGATACAGCAGCATGAGGATCTCTGTGAGTTCAAGGCCAACCTGGTCTATATAGTAACTTCTAGGACAGCCAGGATTACACAAAGAGATACTGTCTCAAGAAAAAAATATGATTAGTTCTGTTTTTAAAGTTGAAATCCTCGTACAAGAAATAAGAAAGAAAATATAAGCAAATGTAGCTGGGCTGTGGAGGCCAAAAAATGCAGGCCCATTTCTACCTTGTCTGACCGTCAAGAGAGTTTGGAGACTAACATGCATAATTGCCCCTCCTAATTCACGAGGTGGTTACCTGGCTCTTTTGAAATTAAGATAGCTCAATGCCATCCTGACAGGTGGTCAGGATACACAAATGTACTTCTGTTGCTTCTTTTTAACTATGAAGTCACCTAGGGAAGGGTGGTGTTCAGTATACCTGACCTAAAGCACTTTAGCTACCCAGATGACAGAATGCTAATGATTTGATATCTCAGAGTGATAAGGCCATTGACTGTGTGTGTTATCCTATGTGTCATTCTAATAAAGTCTTTTGTTACCTTCTCCCCCAGCTTAAATTGGGTATAAAACCTGTGGAAAAATAAACATGGGTCAGTTTCAGGATTTCAGTCACTGGAATACCCTCTCAATACATTCTATGTTTTCTTTCTTATTATTTTTAAGTCTCCATATTCTTTACTTATATTTCTTCAATTCCCACGCCCCTTCCCTGGTAAGAAGTATTTTTGTTGATGCTGGTCCTCAACACCGGACGGAAGAATAAATGTTTTTATTTATTCAATCAAAATCTGTATAGAAAGCACTATGTCTGTGGTGTGGTTTCATATAGTGGTAACCTAAATATAGGTGAACAGATATTAATCACTTAAGAATTTTATACTCTAGAGTGAGGAAATAGGCAAGAAAACCACATCAGCAAGTGTAAAATAATACAGCAACCAGTGTGAAATGCCATTGAGAAAGACCAAGAGGAAAAAATGAGTAGTGTTAATGGGAGGGATAGTGTTCTTATGTGACTGCTGTGGTTGTGCCTTCTGGAGGAGGGATGCAGCATTGAAACTTGCATCCTGCCATTGTTGCCTGTCACCATACCCATGCATATGTCATTACTGTGGCATTTAACCAAGGTTAAGCCAATGGGTGGGTAAATATGTTGCTGAATGAATTCCTCCTTTAACCTATGTACTCTTTCTTTTCACCATTTTTTTGTGTTTGACACCTAAGTGGTTCATATGTTTATTATTGAGAACCAGCCTCACTCATCTAGAATGTAACCCGCTCAAGAATAAAGCATAGTAAAGAGTTGTTAAAGGAATAAATTGTATGCTATGTTTTTCCCTTAAGAAACAAAATAGCTACTAGCTTAACACGTGTAGATTTTCTTTGCTGGATTAGGCAACTAATTCCTGTCGACAACATATATCCTGTCTCCTACTCCTACAAATTCACAATTTTTGTGCTTATGAGTATAAAACAAAATGCCTTCAGAGCTGATCCTGAAGACAAAATCCTGGGCAAATCAAAAGTTAAAGTATATTAACTCTATAATTATTCAACATTCAGTTAAAATATATTAACTCTATAAGTATCCAACTTTCAGTGGCATAGCTTTCCTTTGAAGGTTTTCAATGGGGGCTTGATCAAGGAAATTACAATATTCATCAATTTGTAGAAAAATGAAAAAATGATGTATGAATAGAGGTGAAATGGTCTTTGTGGCAGAGTAGACAGACAAGAGCTTTAGGACTCCACAGACTGTAAGGTACTTTATACAAACGTGTTTGGTTATTGGTGTTTATTTAAAATGTAGTCAAGGGAGCAGGAGGGAGAAAAAGGGGTTCTGTGGGCTGTGTGAGTAGGTAATGGGGGCTTATTATAATACATTGTTTACATGTAGTAAACTACCAAATAATAAAGAAAAATATTTTTATAATAGGAACAGATCACTTTAGCCATTTTCTGAAAGAAAATCTTTGGCTTGTATACAGTATTAAGAATTTACAGTTAGGCTTGCACTCAGGCACCCCCTCCCTTCCCTTCCTCGGGGCAAAGATCCCCCAGNGATGGGAGGGAAATGGGAGGAGGTGGAAATTTTTAATAAAAAAATATAAAAAAAGAATTTACAGTTATTTATAGAGCACCAATAATCCTAACACAATAGGTAACACTTGCTGGCTCTACTATGGGTTAATACAATCTTAATTTATCTCCTTGGTCCCTTTTCTTCTTTTTCTTTACTAGAACCATAGAGACCACATGGTAAAATTTGTTATTTTGTTTTGGAGACAGGTCTCTCAGTATAAAAGTCTTGAATATCCTTTAACTCACTTTAGAGACCAGTGCTAGGGTTAAAGGTATGAGCCACCATGCCTGGATCAACCAAGCATCACTTAAACCTATTTTTCTTCTAAACTTTAGTTTAGTTGTAACTTTAACAAAACCATATGTCATCTCTTCAGTCACAGCACCATTTTGCATCCCACAAAGAAAGGCACGGACTTCCAATGTTGTCATGAGACAAAGCTACAGGAAATGTCACAGAGGAAAGCAGAATGATACCCTTTAGAAACAAAATAGTTAAATTAAGCACTTAAAAACCATTATACCCATTTTGGTCTATAGTTTCAGAAGTAGCTAGCAGATGCCTTCACAAGTTCTCAGAATCATGAAGGACAGCCTTTGCTGACTCATATTTGCATGGTGAACGGTGCAGGCCTCACTCACCTTCTCTATCACCAACTGTTTTTTATCATGGTTGTTAGTTTCCAGGTCGCACTTCCTGCTGTTGTGGCATGTCAGGTGTGGCTTCATAGCTTCTGCATTAAGAGGAGGCATGTCAAAGAAAGCTCCCTGGCTGCCAGGAACAGTTGCTGCTCCATGGCCCCATGATTGGCTTCATTTCAGGTTATCTTTCTTCAATTCTGTCTTCAGATTATCTGTATCTTCAATTTCTATTTTTTATCTTATACTTTATGTAAGAGGAAGGTTTATCCATACACATATGCTTCTATAATATATAAATAATGTATTATTTCTCAAAACAAAACATTGTTCTTAATGTAGTAGTCATGTAAGAAAATAATTCTCTTCATTTGCAAAATCATTATTTATTACCATGTTAGCACACTGTCCCTTCAAATGCCTATTTGCACAGACTTTTGCCTGTTGCCAGGCATTTGCTTTATACCTGTAATTACAAATTCAAGGAAAGCCTGGGCAGGTAAAAACAATAAGATTTCTATTTGTCAAAATGAATAATACGATTGTATCTAGCAGTATAATAATGAAATTGAAAAAGCCACACTAATGCCATAAAATAAATCACTTTAATAATTAATATACATAAATAGTTCATGGTGGAAACAATAAAGTAAAATCAACTCTGTACAATCACAAATTTACAAAATTTTAAAAATATATTTATCATCTTACATTCAAATAATGGTGAAAAACTGAAGGTTGTAATTTTTTTCTGAATGAGTTTCCTTTTATATTTTATGAACATACATAATATAACAGTGATTCATGGCATAACAGTGCTTAGTAACTTTAATGAATGGAATACAATTCTTACTTACAAACTCATTAATTAAAATAATTAAAATCATCTGCATAAGTTTTTCTGAAAAATAAATTAGGTGCTTTCTCCTGAAATTATTGTCCTATCAAAGAGTTTGGGGTATGGTTACATTCATTTCTGGCAATGCTCAGACGTTATCTGCTGTTGCTTTAAGTAGGAAGAGAAGAGGTGCAAGCTGTTCACTAAGAGAAGCATCTTTTACTCGGTGAAGAGGCAAAGACAACACAAAGTAGAATTAGTTTAAAAGCCCAAGTTGCACATAATACAGATAAAAATTTTCTCTTAGAAATACTATTTTTAGGCCTTTGAGGTAACACAATCTTTGACTGTATCAAATGTCATTTTTATCATGTTACGCTGTGATTTCCATCCTCTACAGGTCACCGTCCCCATTGCAATTCAAAGCATTCTGTTTTGTCAACTGACTAATCATTGACAGGATAGAGAGAAATAAATAACTGCATTCTGCTCTCTGTGTGGCCCACAGAAGCAACGCCTTTGGCACTCAGGAGGATAGTTTGGTCCACACGGGCAGCCAGGTGCCAGAAGCCGCCCAGAACCCGCTGGCAGAGAACAAAATGAAAATACGCCCGAGGGATCTGGCAGTGGTATTTCTGAGGCAAATTCCTTGAATTACCTAGAAACCAGGCGATTTAAGCTTAACCCAGTCAGAAAGCCGAGCATTCAGCCGCAGTAACACTTGGGTGGCACTTTGTTGAAGAGTGTGCTGCCGGTTGTTTTCTCATCCTCGCTTTACTTTTCCTTTGCTTGTTTTCTTTCGCCTTGGTTTTGTTTGTTTTCTTTTTCTTGTTTTCCTCTTTATACCACGGGCCCCAGACTCCTCCGTTGAGCCGAGGGTTGCTTCTGGGATCCTTCGGGGGATACCTGACTGGCACGGCCGTCTTGTTGAACTGTGACAGCCTCCGCAGCAGCTTCTTCACGATGCCANNNNTGGAGAGGTCCACCCTCTCGTATGGATCAGCGGTGATGTTGAAAAGCCAGATACTTTTGCCAGTCGACAAGGTAATTCTCTCGTTGTGCCATCGGTTTGGGCCCAGATTGCTGAAAGCCTGAGGGGGGACCCAGTCACTGTAACCAGGATTTCCTGTGAGCAGCTTCCAGTGTTGCACCCGGATGGCCGACTGGATTGCAGTGTTCCAGATTCCATAGCCTGCTGCCCAAGAGCCATTTTTCGCTTTGGTGTAAATGGGGTCAATGTTGTGCAAAATATCCACTCGGGGTGAACGAAGACCTTCACTTATGGTCTCCCAGATATCGTATCCATCTAGCTGAACGTCTTCATCAATCTGCCCTTCTGCCAGTGAAATCAGGGTTGGGTACCAATCTGTGATGTGCACAAGTTCCTTACACACCGTTCCCTTGTTTTTCAGAAGTGGACTGTGCACAAAGCCAACTGCCCGGATGCCCCCTTCCCAATATGTTCCTTTGCTACCTCTGAGAGGCCAGTTACTTCCTCCTGCTGTGGGTTGTCCACCGTTATCTGAGGAGTATATGATAATGCTATTGTTATAGAAACCATACTGCTTTAGAGCCAGGGTCACGTTGTGGATTGCTTCATCCAAGCAGGAGAGCATGGCTGCATACCTCCTCCTGTTTATGTTGATGATGGATCGGTAGTGTTCAAAATACCTGCCAGGGGCTTGCAGGGGAGAGTGCACAGCTTGGTAGGCAACATATAAAAATATAGGTTTTGCAGGGTCATGGGAAGCTAGGATTTGCTGTACTCTCTGAGTATACATCTGTGTTGAGTATATGCCATTTTCATAGTCCCAAGCAGCATTATCGTTTTCATATAAGTCATAGCCGCACATCTCAGGACTGTCACATTTGTAGTGTGTATAATAATCTCCACTTCCCAAAAGGGAGCCAAAGAAGGTATCAAATCCTCTCTTAGTGGGCATGCATTCTTTCCTGTAAAACCCCAAGTGCCATTTCCCAACCATATGAGTTGAATAACCAACCTCCTTCAGCTTTTGAGGTAGGGTTGCGTTGTCTAGAGGTAGACAGTTGGGTTGGGTAGGTCTGATGATAGAATGCTGGAGTCCTGTGTGGATCTGATACCTTTAAGGAAAGAGTAAAACACTTTGTTAAGGCAGGGTAATAAAAGGGACATTCTCCATACAGATGATTCTAAAGTTATAAAGTTTCTGRGACAATCAACTCAYCCTCAAAATAGGATCAGCTCTACTCTTGRTCCAAAGCTTTAATTTAACTTCACGCTTAACAGGTGAAGTACATTTTCAGCATTTTGGCAACTAAGATTTAACTGCTTATCTCAAAGTCTTTTTAAAGTCCTTACAACAGAATGAACGACAATGAAATTTAGTCTTTTAATTACACGACAGAGTGCTAGAGAGAAAGAGAAGGATGCACAGAATTAGAGTATTATATGTCACAGTAGCTTCTGAGAGCATATGTTTCAAACTAACTCATATGTTCTAGAACACAGGCAGGATTAGTATGAAAAAGTCTCCTGGTACCTTGTCAAACATCATTTCACACTTCACCCCTGACCCACTGGATCTCTGACAAAGGAAGTGGCTTTGGCTGCTTATACCAAACCTTGGTGATTGTAGCTAGGGTTGGCAGCAGTTCTTCCAAAGCCACAGGAAGTAAATGTGCTTCTGTTGGCCAGTGTCTCCCCTGCCACCACCAATAAATCACTTAGAATGGAATCTAAGAAAGCAAGGTAATCTTTCTGTATTAAAATGACAAGGAAGCTAGTTTCCAGAATTTTTCCCTACATGTTTTCCCAAGAGATTTCCCCTGAGAATTGCTTGCTATCATATTAAACATGTGAGCTTCAGGTGAATTCCTTTACACTTGTTAATTCATGATACTTTAAAAAGGAATTGACAGAAGTTATCACATATTCCCTAAATAACTTTTAAAATAGAACAGAAACACAAAGGCTATGAAAACAGTTAGGGTAAATGTGAACGTGTTCTTGGAATCAAATAAATTGTAAAGAGGAAAACTAAGACCGAAAACCCAAACCTGGGCTGGGAGATGCTTCAGTAGGTAAAATGCAAACCTGAGTTTAGAGACTCAGAAGCCATATAGGAAAAGCTGAGCATGGTGGCTTTTGTCTGTAACCCCAGCACAGGTGGGGCTGGGCAGATCCTTGGAGCTAGGTGGCCAGACATCTAGCTGATTCACTGAGCTCCACAGATATGCACACACATAGACCTCACAGAACACACACACACACACACCAAAAGCCTCCCAAACAGAAAGCTTTTGTCCATAGATGTATTCTGCAAGGTTGACTTGTCTTGCATACTTTGGGTGACTAATCTGATTTGTGTTTAAGTGCCTAGCAGGTAATGTCATGCAAGTGTGAACTGATGAATTAGTAGGCACCGTGGTGACCATGTCTCACTCTTCAAAGCTGCTTTTGCATCTGCCCTTTATTCCACTCATCAATAGTAGTTGGCATGTCACAGCAATCACAGTCCCGGGAGCTTAAGATGGATATACTTGTAAAGACCTTTCACAAGTGTTGTTACACATCCAGTTCAGACGGTGTTCTTCATAATTTTGGTCCAGTTTAGGATCCGTAACAATCACTTGTCATGAAGTGACTACCAATGTAAACTTGGAAATAGATTGAAGGGGGAGAAGTCTTTATTTGCAAAAGTTTTAGCAACAATTCACAGGGATTCGTTATTAAATAAATAGTTATCGTATATATATCTCATCCTTAATCTGAATGGCTATTTAGTTGCTCAAAAGGCTAAAAAAATTTTAAGTTTTGTAATTAAATTGATTATTTCTCACCTAGTGGTAAAGGTAAAAAGATGATTATCAAAATAAAAGAAATGTTCTGGGTTGGGGAGAAGTGGGAAGGGAGAACAGAGGAGAAGAGAAGAAGGGAAAAGAGAGAAAACTGCTTTCAGGAGACGGTGTAGTGTTGGCGGATCAGTGAGAGTCCTAGGCTCACTAGTGAACCAAGAGGTTTCTGCCTCTCTGGAAGGTAGCATGGCTTCCACGCTGGGAAATGTAAAGTCAGTATCATAAAGGCCATCAACTCATAACAAATGGGAGATTCCTCAAGTCGGTTTCTCTATTGGTAGTTCTGAGACTCAGACTCCTGCAGAGTTGGGAACAGAATGTGCGTCACTGTTAGATGTTGGTATCCGGCATAGCTGGGTTTGGAGTTCCAGTTACCTGTGAGCTTGGGGGGAGACATTAACTCTCTGACCTTCAGTTTTCTAATCAGAAACACTGGGTGATGCTATATGTTGGGATGTTGTAGGCCCTGGAGAGGAGCATGGAATCTAGGGTAAGGAGAGCAGTGTAGTAAATGTTAGCTGTCACTGTGACTACCCCAAAGTGTAGAGTCCTGTGTTATGACACATTTGTAGAAAGTTTTGGCATTTACAGATTTTCTTTCCAATGTTCATTTGCACTTAATCCTTCGTACTGCAGTGATGGCAAGTCACAGTTTGTGTCTTCATTTTATGGCTGGGAAAGTAGATGGGCAGAGAGTTCTGGTGTTTTCTGTTTTGCTTTGTATTTTTTTTTGTTGATTTTATTGCACTATATATTTTTTCTCTGCTCCCCTCCCTTCCTCCCCTCTTCCCTTCTACTCTCTCCTGTGACTCCCACACTTCTAATTTACTCAGGAGATCTTGTTCTTTTCTCCTTCCTATTTAGATCCATGTATGAGCAGTGGTGGATCCTCATGCCAGCAAGTAACTTTTAAAATGGTTCAAGTTAAAAAAAATTTTCTGGCTATCCCTGCCATTTTTCTATAAATATGAGATAGGTTCAAGTACAATAACAAAAATAATTATAATAAATGAAATATATTTCTGTTGAAATTGCAACTAGTTTAATAAGTATAAGTGAATCCAAGGAATTAGATCCCTTTTCCTATAATTCAATAAACAAAAAGAGAAAACATAAGAATGAAAAAGAAAAATAAGATGTTGAAAACACTTGAGTGCTGCAACCTAAACAGCCACACAAGTTAAGTACCGGGTAAAGAACCAGGAGGAAAAGAGGGTCTCCCAAGGAAGGGGACAAAGAATTCAGCGCTATGGAGAGATAAAGTGGAAACTGGAATAGGAGGGCTAAACGAGGAAGCGAATGGAAGACCAGTGTGAAGGAACAAGTATGGAGAGGAAGAACTAATGCTAAAAGCCTTTAGAAAAGCCATATGGAAACCTACTATGGTAGAAGTATCCTAATTTATATACCTATATGAAAGTAATCTAACTGAGATCGCCATATAATGAGGGAGATAATACCCCAACTTGACATCTTATCCCACCAAGTAAAACCGCCAGTGGCAACAATGAGTTACATGTGTTGAGTCATTGACCAAAGTGGTCCCACAGACTCCCTTAACATCACAGGCTATTGTCAAGGCTATTGGTTGCTCACTAACTACAACCTGACCCTAAGGCCCTGTTGCCGACTGCGACACTTATTCATGTTATCAAACACAGAGAAGTCAAGCTGATTCCTAATGGATGCTTTGTTCCTGCTGATAAGTGTTCATGGTTCTGAAGGGACTCTGCATGTTACTGGAAGAAAAAGGTCATCATCACCGTCACCCGGCTACAAACATTGTGGCCTACAACAGTGACCTTCCTGCAAGATATACTGGTACAATAGCGGCATAAATGCAATGGGAGTACCCAACAGAAAGTTCCATTTGACTGTATCTAAGATCTGGTCCATGCGGTGGAATGCATGCCTGACACTGCTAAAGTGGCCAAGAACCTGAAACTAGATAAATCATGAACCCTGGGGGGGAGACTAATATTATTATTTTGCTAAAATCATAGCAATAATATGACTCCCAATGTTATTGCTATACCCATTGATCAATGCCTTGTTTAGCCCCTATCAAGAGAAGCTTCTTGCAGTAGATGGTGCATGTGTGTGTGTGTGTGTGTGCGCGCGCATCTGTCTGTCTGTCTGTCTGTATGATGTGTGTTAAAATACCATAGAGTTTTTGTGTTAACTGTGATTAATATATAAGTGTGTATTCTTTACAGATCATAATTTGAAAGTTTTCATCACCTATGTTAAATAGAGAAAATACTCTTGAAATAAAGTGGACTTTTTTTTGTCCCTCTGCCATGGAAAGAAACTTTCAGATGACATGAGTGAGCCACGCATTGATGCCAGCTCTGTTAAAGACAATAGCCATCACTTGTCTGTCAATTTAAAAGAAACAAGCTAAATGAGTCTTTCAGCTTGGCAGAAGAACATATGTTTATAATCTTTCAAAAATATTAATTTGTATCACTAAATATTAGATATTTTAATTCAAAGAAATTACATTAAAAGAGAATACATTCTTGTTTGTAAATATAGGCTCAATTATTATTTTTTAACTAATTTCACATTTAATTTACATTTAATGGCATATAAAATGAATCCCAATAGTTCTTATTAACATTTTAGATCTTATTTTTTTCATTATTATGTTTTCTCTTTTTATTTATTGAATTCAAGAATTCATAGTTAAAGGGATCTAATTCCTTGGATTCTTTTATAGTCCCTAAACTAATTGGATTTTATTTTTCAAGATAGGGTTTCTTTTTAGCTTTGGAGCCTGTCCTGGCTTTAGCTCTCATAGGCCAGGCTGGCTTCGAACTCACAGAGATCCTTCTGCCTCTGCGTCCTAAGTGCTGGGATTAAAGGCATGCTCCACCACTGCCCCGGTCTAACTGAAATTTTTAACAGAAATATTTTTCATTTATTATAATTATTTTTATACATTTTTACTGTGCTTGAAACTATCTCACATTTATAGAAAAATTGCAAGGATAGTCAGAAATGCTTTCTTTTCTTGAACCATTTTAAAAGTTACTTGCCACTCGTTCAGTATAAATTGATTTTAATATGAGGGAAACAGACATAGGAGATTATATTTTATAAATCAAGTAACAGATATTCATCATGCACAAAATATAATTAATATTACACATTGAAAAATGTATTCATTTATCACTTGCTTTCAGTGGACTCTGCTGTCTCACAAAATAATTCTATTTATAGGCTTTAATTTCATCTTTCAGTTAATTATACCCTAGAGGGTGCTGCAGTTGTATGGGATTATCACAAGAGAAAGACTAATTTTTCATCTGGCGAATGAATGGGTAAATTACACACTTAACTCTCATTTTCCTACTATCTCACAGACACAGTGCTTACTTTGGGGGGCACAGAAATAATTAAGATGGTCTCTGCTCTCAAGATGTTCAGTTTAGTGGATGAGAACAATAGCAATTAGAGAACCACCCGATTAGCAGCAAGCACCCCCAGCTAAGAGTCAAAGGATTCTTTAAGTGTTTCCAGGCGGGATCAGAGACCACTCCTTAGGGACTGTGTTTAGAAATTCAATACAGATGGAGTATCTGGAGATGCTGATGAGAGGCAAGTATCCCAAGCAGTGGAAAGAGTACAATAAAGCACATTGTCAGGGGAACCCAAATCTGAGACAGGTCATTCAAAATGAAGCATCATGCAGGTGGGGGCTCAAGGAAAAATGAATGTTTCAGTAACTGGAGCAGAAGGCAGGTATTAAAGTGTGGCCCTCTGTTGATGAATCACTTAGAATGTAAAAGATTCACACACGTCTTGATGGAACCACGGCTCAATAGAGGAAGGAGACTGTTAAATGACACAAACTGCATTGCAGTGCAGAGCAAACTAATTTCATGTAGGTCATGGGCAGACACAGCAGTGCTGCCCCAAACAGAATGCACAGTGAAACCTTTGCATTAGAAAACACACTTGGGTGGTAGTGAGGACAGATTCTAATGAAACAAGGCATAATTGTGAATATTCACTCTAGTTTAAGAGATAAACAATGACAGAAGAAACAGAATGGTTAAGCGAAGGTGAGATACAGTGTTTGAGTTTATAGTAGACTCTGGATAGGGATATAAACTCTGGGTGCGAGCAAGGGAAACAGAATAGCCAAAGCAGGCACACCCTGGGTGTGAGGAGGTTTCTTGCAACCCAGGAAGATGCATAGGAGCGGAATGGAGGGCCGTGAGTTCTATTTGTATTGCTGGAAGTACTTAGAAGAGAATATTTGTCTCAGATGTAACACTGAAGCAGGAGAGATTTGAGACTCATTAGCTTGCAGGCTTAGTTTCATCAGAATGGAGGCTAAGAATCAAATTTGGAGCCCATATAATTCCCCATTTAGGAGAAAAACAAGAAGCACTAGCTAAAGACGGAGATGAGGCACCAACTCGGAACTAGAGCAGTGCAGAAGTCAGGAATGGTGAGCATTGAAAACCATCAACAAGATGCAATGCAGACGTATTTTAATAGCAGTCAGAAGAAACACAGAAGGGGGAAGAAACTCAGTGTTTTGTGAGTGGAGACACAGATTGGAAGTGGAAATGGGCAGATGGTGGACATGGACTTTAGGGGCAGGGCTGTAAGGGATGATGGGAAAAAGTTTTGACTATGTATCACCGAGTGATATAACAATGGATGAAGCAGAGTGACTATTGTGTCATAAAAATTTTTTACGATGAAATTATTGAGGCTCCATGAGGGTAAGGTCTTTGTTCACTATCGTATCTATATCATGTAAAACTGTATGAGGTCCACACATAATGCACATATTTAAAAAAATTGCTAAATGAATAACTAACACAGCATATGCAGAAGGAGAGAAAAATAAATAAGATTATGTGAAACTATGGACTCTAGCCATAAACAAAGGACAATGAGCCTATAGTTCACAAGCCTAGAGAAGCCAAATAATAAGGTGAACCCAAAGAAAAACATATATAGATCCTCTTTTAAATTGGAAGCAGACAAGATCGCCAGGCAAAAGTTGGGAGCATGGGCATGGGGGTGGAGTGGGGGGAAGGGGAGAG